>RJWM01020960.1:0-36060 GCA_004363535.1 Dasyprocta punctata
TTTTTTTTTTTTTTTTTTTTTTTTTGGTACTGGGTATTGAACTTATGACCTTGCACTTGCCAGGCAGGCGCTTATGCCACTGAGCCAAATCCCCATCCCTGAAAGCACTTTCTTTTGGCATATGTAATTTGTGCTATCTGCTTCTGACTGTTTATCCCATAGTATTTTCAGTATAATCTTACCTACTCTGTAGTTACAGTGTGAAAGATAATGCGACAGGCCAAAGCTGAATTTTTTTTTCAAAGCTGGGTCTTGTAATAGGATATCTCGTGTAAGAACATGAATTAAAGCTTTTATTTGCTAGTGAAACATCAGCAGTTTATGGTGCAGAGTAGACGAGGTCTGGAAACCTTTTCTAGCCTTTGATCCTGCCCCACAGGCAAGCATGGGGTAGTAGATAGGATCTGAAAATGAGGATTATATAATAGCCAGTCACTCATGAGTCCCATTGAAATGTTTCACTTAAACGCTTACTGTTTAGGTAAAAAAGTCTCTGTCTACGTTGACATTTCAGTTTTAAAACCCAATGAGTGGTAGTGAGGTTCGGTCAGAGTGTGCTTTGAGTTTTCCAGAGCCTGTGCGTATTGCCTCTCCTAGTTTTCATGAGGTGTGTTCTAGGCAGTTGTGGATGTGCTCTGGTGGCTCCTGGGTCCTAGTGATACACAGTAGTGGGCCAGGAGGGGTGGCATCTGGATAGACAAGTGTTCTCTTGTAGTAACACCATTGATGTGATTGCCCTTTTGATTGACTTACAGTCTGCCAAAGCTACTGCTGACCGAAAGTCTGCATCCAAACCCATTGGCTTTGAAGGGGATCTTCGTGGCCAGTCTTCCGATATTCCAGAAAGACTCCATTCCCAGGAGGTGGATTTGGGGTCCTCCCAAGGAGACTGCCTGATGGCCGGCAATGACTCTGAGGAGGCTCTCACCGCACTGATGTCCAGGAAGACTGCCATCTCGCTGTTTGAAGGGAAAGCGCTGGGCCTTGATAAAGCCATCCTTCATAGCATAGACTGCTGCTGTAAGCACATTTGGGGAAACTAGGAGATAGTAATGAAATGAGATCACAATAAAACGTATGGGTTCAGCCTAGGTTATATTTGTACATTGTAGTATATTCATTAAAAAACTACTGAGCACCTACTCTGTCCTTCCCTGGCCAGGCGTAGGGAAATAGTAATGAAATAGAATTGGTCATAAAGCCCTGGGAAGACATGAAAATAAACTGTCACACAAATGTGAAATTATAACTATGGTAGGTGCTATAGAGTTAAACTAAACGGTCCTGACTGAGAGCTTCCAATTGAGAGATTGAGGGAAGGGAATTTTTACTTATGCTGGGGAGGGTATGAAAGGTAGGAGGCATGGAAGGGTAAATAAGAGCCACATAAAGGAGCTAAGGTAAGAGTTGGGTTACTCACATATTGGGTGGCATTCCAGACAGAGGAGGAAGTCTGTGAAGGTCAGTGTGGCTAGAAGCAGGGTGTGGGGATGAGGTTAGAGAACTGGTGAGGACCATATGCTAGGCCTCAGGTTACCTTACAGAATTCGGTCCTAGTCTTGTGAGGTGTGCAGTGTGGAAGGTAGGGCAGCAGGAGGCCCACATGGTTCCTCTGGCTACAGTGTTGAGCGTGGAGGGAGACCTTTGAGGTGGCTATGCTGGTGGCTTTTCTGGACTGCTGGTGGTGGGTTAGTGGAAGGAATATTTTTGTCTCTTTCAGCATCTGATGATACCAAAAAGAAGATGTACAGCTCCATCCTGGTGGTGGGAGGTGGCTTGATGTTCCATAAAGCACAGGAATTTTTACAGCACAGAATCCTCAACAAAATGCCCCCTTCATTTAGGCGAATTATTGAAAACGTAGATGTGATCACCAGGCCCAAGGTATGTTGTTTCATGGTGCAAGTTGGACTGTGTGAAAATGAAACAAGCACTGGTTATTTCTAATTGTAATATGTGTGGACAAAACTCCTGGGAAGCATAGCTTGTGTGTGTAAGTCCTTGAGGGCTTGGGGAAGTGGAAGCATTACTTTCAGCAGGTCACATACATGGCAGAAGGTGCTCTGGGGTGGGGGACGGGATTCCTGGTTATGGCCGCTACTGTGCCTGGCTTCTAGCTTTGTGAAAGGACCAGCTGTGTTCAGGAGAAGATGCTGACATACCCTGACAGCAGAATAGCTCCATTTTTCTCTCAGTCACAGGAAGGAGCTACTATTGGTCCCTGGACCTGAGATATTTAAGGATCTCTTTTACCTTGAACTATTTTGAAACATAAACCCAAGAACTTAGAAATATATCGTGTATTTTATTAAATCTCACTACAATTCTTGGCAGTATTCTTATTTTAATGTGTGTGGATATTTAATATTGTGAAGATTGATTGATTGATGTTCTTGGAGTTGAACCCAGGACCTTCACACTGAGCTATATCCCCAGACCTTTTAATTTGCGTTTTGAGCTAGGGTCTCCAGTAGGGCTCAAATGTGAGGTCCTCCTGCCCCAGTTCCTAAGTGCTGGAATTACAGACTGCACCATTATGTCCAGCCAGTGGGGATATATTCCACTCACCCATCGAGATGATTGTGTTGTATGTATTCCTGCTTATAGCACCTCTTTGTGGAGTCATAGTAAAGAGGAGCATATTCAGTAATAAAAAGGAAGCTTCTCTTTTTAGATGAAAGGTGTTTGTGAGCTGTGCTATCTTTAATGCAAATGGAAAACCTGGTTTATTGCGCATTGACTCAGCAGGTGTTCCTTTCAATTGAAGTAAATGATGAAATACAGTTTATCTACTCGTACAGAATAACCCTGTCACTTGTCTAGGACATGGACCCCCGGCTGATTGCCTGGAAAGGAGGGGCAGTGTTGGCCTGTTTGGACACAACACAGGAACTGTGGATTTATCAGCGAGAGTGGCAGCGCTTCGGGGTCCGCATGCTACGAGAGCGAGCTGCTTTTGTGTGGTGAAGTGGGGAGGGAGAGTCACTGTTGAAGACCAAAAACAAGTCTCTTGGTATAGAAGATTAAAGAAAGTATGTATTTTAATTTATTGAATTACATGCTTAATTTTCATGGAAAATGAAAGTATTTCCACTTTATGTTCAGATATAACATTGGTTTGAAATTATGATCATTTTCATAGTTGGGACATTTGAGAATAAACATGAACTTAACTCTTCTGTTGTAAACACTTCTGCCCCCTTCTGAGCATTTTATAAACTTTTCAGTGATGTCAAATGTTTCTGTGGCATGTCCTCATGTGCTGAATATCCCTGGAGTCCAAGGAGGTCCCCAAAGTAGAGATGGGGACCCTTGACTCACCCCACTCCCAGGGCAGGTTGTAGGTTTGCTGACTTCCATCCAAGAAGAATTTTGAGGATATACTAGTTAGAGGTGTTGTTAGGTTTTTTTTGGCACAGTTGCGAGACAAAGACAGATAAGAAAAGCCTTTATTGCCAGCACAGGAGGACTGCTAGAGACTACTGCAAGGACCCTCAAACTGGGGAAGCTGGAGAGCAGCTTTTATGGAGTTGGGCTGGGGGTGAAAACTGGATGTGGTGTCCGGAGAGGACTGGAGGATCTTTGGCGTGCAAAAGAAGAGCAGGAAGTTTATTTTGGGCTTGGAGGAAGAACACAGAAGTTGGTATTGGAGGGACACTGTGTCTTTCTAGAGCCCAGCACCATGTTGGGCAGGCCCACGTTAAGTCTGGTAGAGTCCCATATGAGTGGAACCTATCAAGAGGCATAAAGAGATTCATTGGGCAGAATTTTAAAAGTATACACTCAAAGAAGTAGAGGGTGGGTCCTCTAAGGGGGAGAGGCACTGTTACGGCCTTGAGCTTTGTATGTTTGTAGGGAGTTGGGGGTACAAATCTTAGAACTTGAGAATTTGTGCAAAAAGAAGATTCAGTTTACAGATGAAAGGGGACTCCTCTATCTGCAGGGGAAGCGTGATGGTCCATTCATAGGTGAGAGCCGTTGCAGGTAATAATGACCTTAACTTGTCTACAAGGGAAAGGCCCATTTTATAGATGAAAAGGGACGGTCTGTTCAAAGGTGGGAAAGGCCTATTTGTGAGTTAAAGGGAATGGTTCAGCTTATTTGTATGTTTAAGGACTTTAGGAATTTTTGACTGGTTTATCCTAAAGCTGCAGTTTTTATTAAAAGAAGAATTTTAAGATTAAAAATTACCTTGTTTCCCTTTTACCTATCATAGTTTGCCTGTCCTGCCTGAGGGAAGCCCAAGTGACTTTTTTTTTTTTTTTTTTTTTTGGCTTTTTGAGACGGTATCCATATGCAGTTCAGGCAGGCCTTGAGCTCACTTTGTAGCCCAGGCTGTTCTCCTCAAACTCAATGATTCTCCCGCCTCAGCCTCCCGCGTGCTGAGATTGCAGGTGTGCACCATCATGTCTGGCCCAAGTGACTTCTGAACCTCATCAGCAGGCAGCTTCAGCTGGCCACGAGGGTCCGTGTGACTTGTGGGAAGTGGCTGACCCCGCCATATTCCCTCTTGTCTGGGATACTACAGGTGTCTAAGTTCTATACACATTGTACCTTGTGTGTCTGCTTCGAATTCCGACAGGGTAAAAAATGTGCTTATTTTGGGTTCTGCTTTTCAGTTTCCTGCTAAGAGTACAAAAAAGACTGGGACCCATTCAGGTTTAGATTTCCAGAGACAAAGACTGGAGGCTGGGCTGTCTGGCTTTTGTTACTGAACTTACTGTAGGATAAACAAAACTTTCATGACCAAAACAGCACAGCTGAAAGGGAAATCTGGTTTCCTTCCTAAAGCCAAATAAAAATGATTTGGAAGACTGAAGCCGAAGGACCTGGGCAACTTAGGGAGACCCTGTCTCAAGAGAAAATTTAAAAGGCTATTGGGAAGTAGGAAGAAAATGTTCAAATGAGAAGGGGAGCACGGGAGGAGAGATGGGGAAGGGAAGGAAAGGAAAAGGAAAAATAGAATAGAAGGAAAAACAGCTTTTGTAAATGAGGGGGAGAAGGGTTGAAAGAAGGGGAGGGGAATGAGAAAAAATGAATTAAGATATATTACGTACCAGTATAAATGGTCTATGATGAATGTGATCATTATGTGTCTCCAAAGTGTACCAGTAAAATTCATTTTAAACATATATAGACAGGGACCAGCTCTTAAGGAAGTTAGTAAAAAGTGGAGATACCATAATTGTGGCTAGAGGCACATCTGAGGAAGGCAAAGCCTCGAGATTGAAATCACTATGGCCATATTTACATATTTTCCTAAAGCACAAATGGAAATTTGAGATTATACTGACTGGTACCACCCAATCCATTAAACCCACATATGCTTCAGATACATGGATGGGTGGCCAGAACATCTGGGCCCATCCCTTTCCCCAAATGTTCCTGTTTCAGAAGTTAATGATGTCATACCCCCTACTACAAGCCCTGCTTCCTTACTGGATCAGTATTAGCTAAGCAGCTATATTTGTAATCTCATTGGTTGACTATAGTTTGACACTTGTCCTCACCTCATGATTTTGTGATTTAGCCCTATAAAACATTGTTAGAGAAATGCCTCGGTGGCAGCCCACTTCAGGAACGTCTCCCATCTCTGAGGAGCTCTCAGTAAATCTTTTCTACTCAATGTTTGTTGTTCTTTGCAATTCATTCTTCGATTTCAGGGGACAAGAACTCGGCACATTTGACACCTAGCAAGCTGGGAGTTTGTGTATCCCCTGTGTCAGTATCATACATCTTTACATTCTGTTACTCTGGTCGTTTGTTTTTTATTTAAGTAAATCAGTATTACTAAATTATAAAAAGAACCATTATTTTAAGAAAGCCAACTTTCAATTTAAGAATGTTTAACATGAATGATTATGTAATAACTGAGAACTCTGATGATAACTTCTAATAAGACATCAGCTTTGCAGGAATGTATTTTGATTTCATTTAAAGGTCACTTGACTGGGCATGGTGGCACACACCTGTAATCCCAGCATTCAGGAGGCCTGGGCTACAAAATGAGTTTAAGGCCAGCCTGAACTGCATAGTAAAACCCTGTCTCAAAAAGACAAAAAAAAAAGTCACGTGTACAAAAGGCAGGATATGAATCTAATTTGGAGCAAGAAGATATTATGCAAATACCAAACTATATGGTGGTTATACATAGATCAGGTCATCTGGTCAACCAAGATGGGTCCAGCTTAGTAACTCCCTACCCACCCCCCTTTTTTTGGCTGTACTAGGAAGTGAATCCAGGGCCTTCGCTGAAGGCTATATCCCCATGCCTTTTTATTTTTTAATTAATTAATTTTTTTTTTTTTTTTTTTTTAAATTTTTGAGATAGGTCTTGCTAACTTGCACAGGCTGGACTCAAACTTGTCATCCTCTTGCCTAGGTCTCCCAAAGTGCTTGGATTACAAGTATGTACTACTACAGCCAAATTATTCCCCACTTTTATTATCTTAAAAATACTTTTGCGTGTAATAGAGTTTTAGGAAGCTAAGTGAAATAGTGAGAAGTTCTTAGTCATCATTAATTGAACTTAGAATATTACAGAGCTAAACCTACAGTGTAAGGCATGGACTTTTTTTTTTTTTCCGTCACCGGGGATCGAGCTCACAACCTCGCGCCTGCCTAACAGGCGCATAAGCCGCTGAGCCAAACTCCCGGCCGTGGTTTTTTGAGGCAGGGTCGCACTGTGTAGCTCAGGCTGGCCTTGCGCTCACGTTGTAGCCCAAGCCGGCCTCGAGCTCACAACGCTTCGCTTACCTCAGCCTCCCAAGTGCTGGGATTAAAGGCGTGCGCCACCACGCCCTGCTGGCATGGACTATTTAAGACTGGCCATCTGGCTGGAAGATAGTGTTGCTGTATTACTTGAATGATTAGTTTTCAGTTATAAATATTCTTGAATTTTAGGTATAAAATTGGTTTAGCTCTGTAACTGTAAGTTTAGTTTCAGTTGCTTAGTAATGTTCCAGCAGTTAATAATGTTTGTAACAATTTGTTTGTTTGTTTGTTTGAGACAGGGTCTTGCTGTGTATTCCAGGCTGACCTTGAACTGTGTAGCTCAGGTTGGCCTAGAACTCATGGTGATCCTCTAGCCTCAGCCTCTCAGGTGCTGGAATTACCAGTGTGTCCCACCTCACCCATCTTGTTTGTAACAGTTTTATGGCAGAACATTTTTTAATGAATAACCTTAGGCATGTGTTGAATTACAGTCTTCTCTATAAGCCGTCTATACAGTAAACTTCAGGATCTTCATAAAGGTCTTTCCCCTGGAATTGTTGGGTAAGAAGGCTTTGAGTCTTCCTCTTTCTCTTGGGTAGGCTACAAGGGGGAGCAGCTGCTATGGCCGGCTTGTGACCATTTCCTCGCTGACTTGTGCTGCATGGTGCGGAGAAGTTCAGCACAGAGAGCTGTAGCTTCCTTCATGAGGTGGTACTTGGGACAGATGTGGAGAGCGCTGTAGTCATCCTTGGGATGTGCCCCTTGGAAGTAGACCACTATGTATTTGAGTAGATGTGTCTGGCTGCTTAGGTCACTGCAGAAAAGGTTGAAGGCAAGGGGGAACAGGTCTTGAGAGTTGTCCCTGGGGCTGCCCTTGCTCTGGCCACAGATGCCATCACACGCAGTGCTGACATTATTGGAAAGAAGGAAGATCACTTTATCTGCTGCTTTCTGCTGAGTGGTAAGCCATTGCACTGGACCCATCTCAGCTATTTTCATTTTCTGCCACTGTTCAAGGATGACCTCACTTCTGCAGTGGTTTTGAAGAAATTCAGTGAAGTAACAGACGGTGTGGTAGAAACACACTTCAGGTGGGTAAACCACGAGAACCTTAATGAGGGGCAGTAACGTGGTAGCTGGCAAGGAAGCTTTCTTGATCCTTTCTGTGGGGGGTGAGAAAAGCATTTGTTACCTGTATCTAGATTCACTCTAATTCAAACGATCATTGAAAAAAGATCCATACTAGAGAATGGCAGGGGCACATCAGGGACCTTGTTACTGCCAGACGAGGAAGATAACCCTGATACTCCTTTTGGACATGGTAGCAGAAACACCGATGCCTACACTTATAAAATGTTCTGATGGGCTGGGGTGTAGCTCAGTGGTAGAATACTTGACTAAAATACATGACACCTGGGTTCATTCTCTAGTATTGCAAAAAAAAAAAAGTTGTCAGTTTTTTTTGTTTTGTTTTGTTTTTTTGTGGCACCGGGGATCAAACTCACAATCTCACACTTGCCAGGCAGGTGCTTAAGCCACTGAGCCAAATTCCCAGCCCTAATTTTTTGAGACAGGGTCGCAGTATGTAGTTCAGGCCAGCCTTGCGCTCACATTTTAGCCCAAGCCGGCCTCCAACTCACAATGCTCCTCCTACCTCGGCCTCCCTAGTGCTGGGATTAAAGGCGTGCACCACCACACCCGGCTAAAAGTTGTCAGTTTTAAAAGATATATTTTCTAAGTCCCTGTTACTATATCAGTCCTTTCCGTCATGCTTAATCTTTTCAAATAAAGTCACAAAAACTGCTTAGATTGAAGGTACTTTGAGGTGGGGAGTTATAACTTTATTTTTAGTGTTATCTAAAGGATATCTGATCTCTGCACTTTACCTTTGTGTTTGATCAACTTGTGGTGGTTTATACCATTTTCTGCCTCCAGGTGGTAGAGTTTCTTCAAAGTTAAGCTCCTGGAACTTAACTGTAATTCCGCCTTATACTGTATTATAAAACAGGAACTGTATAATACAGTTCAAACAACATCCCCTAAATATAACTATCCCTGAGGCAAAAAGCTCACATGGTTTTCTTGGTTTAGAAATAACATGGAGTTACTCTTGTGTCTACAACATCACATGCAATACTAAGGGTGCATTTATATTTCCTTTTCTATTTGGAGGAAAGACAGAGTCTTTAATGGATCTGTCATTAGCTATATATAAAGTCTGATTTTTGTCTTTGTATTACTTTATCGGGGGGTGTGCTGGGAATTGAACCCTGAGCTTCATACCCGGACCCAGACCTTATTTTTTTACACTGGGTCTCACCAACTCACTACATCACTCAGAGTGGGCTCAGAACTGCGCCACCATGCTTGGTGAAGTACCCTGATTTCTGCATTCTGATACTCAGTGTTGTAGAGTTGGCAGTGACCTTTCAGAGTATATGAATTTAAGTGAATGTTATTCTGATGTCTTGGAACTACTTTTAAAAAATAAGAACTAATAGAGTATCACAGGTAAAATGTTATTAGGCATCATTTGCCTGTTTCATACTTATAGAACCCTCTATAATAAAAATAAGATGATAGGTAGCCCCTAGATCTGCAAGACCTCACCCTGCTTTAAGCTGGCAGATGTAATGCAGTTATTACCATACCAGGGTTTGTAGCAGCATGTTAAGGCACTAGTAAATGCTGTCTTAATTCTGGGAAATACCAACCTGTGATATTCCTTCTAAAATGCTCAAAATGTGGAGTTGCAGGTATATCTTTGATAAAGCACTTGTGTAACACACAAGACCCTGGGTTCCATCCTCTGTATATGCATGCATGCACGCGTGCACACACACACACGCACACAGAGTGATTTTCTCATTAGAATATCTGTAAAATATTATGATCCTTACCACGTCTCCACATTAGGTAGATCCCAACTGCCAGCACCCATGAGAGCACTGGCAGTGACAGGAGAGCTAGCCAGCCTCCCAGCATGCTGCTGTCTGAAAAAACAGAAGGTTATTCACTTCAGCAAAACAAAATATACTTATCAATTTGTTTTTATTTTTGTTTCTGTTTTTTGTTTTATGTAGCCCAAGCTGGCTACAAACTTGCAGCAATTCTGCCTCATTGTTTTCTTTTTTTTTACATATCTATTTGAAAACTAAGATTTTTACTCTATATTTTGTAGAACTTTAGATCCCTTTAAAACAAGAATCAGAAAGTCTTTAAGGAATGTGTTTTTCTGTAGTGTCTAGGTCTCTTATTTGGTTCTCAACAGAATAGGGACCTGGTGAGATATCCTGTAAAATATCTTAGGTTTCTTACTTTTTTTTTTTTTTTTTGTGGGGGTGTGTTCTTCTTATACCAGCATTTTCACTGTGGAACCAGAGTTTACATTTGGCTTTTCATTCTTGGTTCTTTGAGGAATCGCTGTCATTCTGTGTGCATTTTCTTGTATACATAGTACACATATGTGGTGTTTTTGTTTCTGTTTTTTTAAAGACACAGTCTGGCTATGTAGTTCAGGCTGGCCTTGAACTCACTATGTAGTTCAGGCTGGCCTCGAACTTAGGGTGATCCTCCTGCCCCAGCCTTTCCGTGCTGGGATTACAGGTGTGCGCCACAATCAATGCCCAGCATAGATGGCATTTTTAAAAGCTGTTTTGTTAGACCAATGAGAAGTGTGCCCTTCCTTCACAGGGAACATTTCGGATCAGGTAGACTCAGCACACTAGCATGCTCAGGACTCCGTGAGGCACTGAGTCTACACAGAAGTTAGGATAGTAAGGCCCAGATATCCTCAATTTGTTTAGCCGAGATTCTTTTTTTTTCTTTCGAGACAGGGTCTCAACTACACTAGGTAGTTCAGGCTGGTCTTGAACTTCCTGTGTAGCCTAGGCTGGCTTCAAACTCACAGTGGTCCTCCTGCCTCAGCTTCCCAAGTGCTGGGATTACAGATATGTGCTACCACACCTGGCTAGCTGAGATTCTTAAGAATAATACCTTCCATCTTTTGACCCCCAACCACAGGCTAGTTCTGGAAACATTTTGTTTCTCCACCTTAATAAAAGAAACAGCACATCTCCAAATCCAGTGATAGTTTCCAGAACATGCCACTCTCAGGCACCAGTGGGATGTCTTTCGGTGCCACTATTCCTGATTTGTTACCCAAATGTTGGCATGTGACCACATGTACAGTAACAGCTACGCCTGTGCTGCTGAGACCAGAATGCAGTGGAGAACATGCTCTCTGACACTTAGTCCACTGACTTTTCTCAGCGGCTCCTTGGAGTGCTTTCAGCATCTGTTCTGTATTGTTTAATTTTTCCTGTCTATACATATCCTGCTTTCCTAAAGGATCAGGAGTGGGTTTATAAATAAAGTTTTTGTTCTTAGGTTATGGCTGCGCTGGATCACACTGGCATCTTTCTGTGCACGCTAATTCAGTGTACACAGGCAGGCACCCCTCACACTGCCCACAGACACATACCCTTTACATACTGGGTGGGGACAGTGACAGACTCATCATGTTCTGAACCTCTTTGATCATCCGGTGATAACAACGGCACTTACTTTTATCTGGAGGGAAGGGGACATCTGTCTGTGGGCAAAGTGTAACAGTTCCCTTCCGTCGGATGCAGTCATTGCCACATGAATGGAAATATGGAATCAACTGAGGAAAAATGAGAGGCTCAGAAATTTTACACTGTGTTTCAGACAGAATCTCAATAGTACGCTTATTTCCACCATACCCTCCTGTGAGCTCTTGCACGGAAATTTTTCTTTTGGTTACACTTACGTAGCAAAGCCCCTAAAATCCAACCCAGTGATCCAAGACAGAAATACCTTCCAAGACTCTAGGATTGTGAACCTCAGTTTTGTGCGTGTTTCTAACATGCTGGTTTCCTTATCTAGAAGAGCTGAGTAATACCCTAACATACATGCAAATATTTCCTTTAGGAGCTTAGAACTGTAGAGCTACTATTGACATCAGTCGGAGCTTTATGACAGGCAGGTCCCTTGCACTAGGAGCTTGTAGTTCCCTGGAAGCGGCATAGATAATATACTACAGGGTCTGCTCCCTTTGGCCTTTATGTTCCAGGAAGGAAAAAGAAAAACTCCTTACTCTTTGGTGTGGCTGAGTCCCACTGGGCTCCTCTGGGTCCCCACATTATAAACTCAACAGTGGTAAGAGCCCTGGGAGCACCTACAGGTCCAACTTCTGTTTCTACCTGGGTCAGCTGACGCCCTGAGAGGACAGGCAGTTGCTCTCCAAATTTCATATACTGCTCTGGAAACCGAACCTTTTAACTTCAGATCTTTGCAACTTCATTTTACAGTAAAAAGTGGACTTGGGGAAATAAAATGGTTCTTCTACCTCAGAATTGCTGTGAGGGTCTGTGACAGAAAGTGGAAATAAAAGCACTTTGGGAAGTTGGTTGCCACTAATCTAATCTGAAGGCACCATGGCTGCAAGGTCAGCTTCCTGACCTCACCACCATAAAGAGTACAAGGAATAATGTTGCGTGATACAGGACTGTTGCCAAAAGGGAACTTGAGAGAACTAACTCAGCCTTAGAAAGACTCGCCAAAAGCATTTAATGGTAGAACAGTCTTTTAGCGTCCTTCCCCTTCCCAAAGCACCTTGTTCAGCTTACCTGAACATTAGCACCTTCACTTTCCCCTGTCACCAGGATGACTACAGAAGTTCTTATTTCTTTGTTCTGTAGATGAGTGAGACAGAATCAACAATTACAAGTCATATAAGTGACTACTAATGGAAAAGCTACTTTTTCCAAACTGACTGAGTTCATGAGACTGTATGTAAATAAAGATTCATTTCATACTTCTGAAATTTCTACTTTTAGTTGGTTTTAGATTTGTAATGATATACACTAGGAATTTGCTATCTGTTGAGTAATCAAAATAGCCCAGTACATTTGGACAAAACACAGTTCTGTGCTGTCTCAGGAGAGCCTATTTAAAGAATCCTAAAATGTCCATATTTTCCATCAACAAAGTTAGGAAGCTGGAGATTGAAGATAAGAGAATGAAGGGAACAGTACCTCAGGCACATTAGAAAACCCAAGTAGAGTGTCATGTTGGATAACAACCAAGTATCTGTTTGTGAGGGGACTGGTTGTAAAATTCACTTCAACCGTCTTCTCATTCTTCTTGCAAGCAGTGATGTTGGGATCCCACAGACTTCCTATGAGTTAAGAGACCATGAGTTAAGAGAGAGCCATGTGAATGAACTTCGTAACTTTACCTTCATTTAAGTCCCTTTATAAGTTCCCAAAGAGGTTTTACAAAAACAAGTTCTCAGGCATACATCCCAGAGCTAGGGTCTCTACTACATAGTGCAATTCTCAGCATTGCTCCCTGACTCTCCAAGAACTTGCTGCCCAAGGAAGTTTAGGGATCCCCCCTCCCATTGCCATTGCTTTACTAAAAATAGCTTCCCTGAGCTGAGGGTTGAGACAGATCAGATTCTAATATTTCTATTCTTAACCTGTAATTTAATTAGGGACTAGGGCCAGTATTTTCTTCCCAGAATGTGAAACGGAGACACAGGTTAGGAGACTTGTCTGAGATTATGGTAGAAATGAATGTAAGATCAAAACTGCAACCATTAGAACATTCTGGATTCTAGGAGCTTCATCCATCTCACCATTCAGCCAACTTTACCAAATGCAAAGAAGGAAGGAAATATCTCACAGTTCAGTGGATCCCCTGATAGGTCAACTCTATCAGAAGAATGCCCTTTGTTTCATGGATGTGACTTGCAAATAAGGACTAGGTTCATTTCCAGGAACATAATATTTAACAGCACAAATTATCTTCCCCCCAGAGGAGACCATTTCAGGCCCTGCCTTAAAGCATCTTCACATGTTCATCCCAGGACTGATTCAGGCCGTCAAACCTCATACCGTAGTGCTTCCAGACTCTTACAGATCTGTCCTGGTAGAAAAGGACACCCTGTGCTTTCGGTCTGCCTCTAGTAAGAACAGCACATGTAGCTCTATAACACGGTATGTAGGGATGCCTTGTACGGTAAAGGGTCCCTAAAAGATCAGGACTGATCACCCCAAACCTTATTGGAAGCCCAAGACTGTATTGCCCAGAAATTTACATAAAACCCTTTGGAAACTGGGCACTGGGATGATTATCTTAAATGGGCTATTTCACAATTCAGAGGGCAGCGTTAGGATTCTAACAGTCTAGCATGGGAGAGGTGATTCTCTTTAAGGGCATAGGTTGAGAACAGGCTTCTAGATCATTACTTAGACTGCCACCCCAAATGTGTGCTGATCCAAAGAGAAGATTCCTACTGCCTCCATAACCATGGGCCAGTGGTATTGGTGAGCAGGTGAAAGGGCTCATAGAACTCCCAATCAGGAAAGGCCTTTGATTGGCACACCACAAGTATGGTTTGAGATACAATGTTTAATAGTTTAACCAGGGGGCTGGGGGTGGTTTCGTGTGGCTCCACTGCATTAACTTCCTAGTCTGTCCTTCACTAGACGAGGCTGCTTGTCACAGTGAGCAAAGTGATGACCAGGATTTAAAAGCCCTGGTGCTACTGTCTGGGTACTGAGCAACTTGAACACATAATTCCTCACTTAAAGCCTCAGTTTCTTCATCTGTCAAAGGATGGATAGAACTGGGTATGGTGGCACATGCCTGTAATCCCAGCACTCTGGGAGGCTGAGGCAGGGGAATGGCAAGTTTTAGCACATCCTAGGTAACTGAGCAAGACCCTGTCTCAAATTAAAAAATAAAACAGGCCAGGAATGTAGCTTAATGAGAAGGCTCTGGGTTTGATTCCCAGTACAAAAATAATTAATTAATTAAAAGAAAGGGAAAAAAAAGAAAAGAGATGGATAAAACTGACTCAATTTATAAGCATCTTTAAATAACAAAAGCAAAGTGCTCTATTTACTTACCTTCTCTGATGCACTTTTTATTGTATTTCATTATGTGGTGCAGGCAGCCTGGAAGATTGAGTGAAAGTTTTTATACTTTTGAAAAAGATTATTCTATTCCCTTGTCAACAAGGCCAAAAGCATGCATACACACATACACACACATCACACTGAACTAATTGCCAAAACAGTCCAGATGTGGGATAGAAATCTAAATGGGACACCAATTATGATAAAATTTTACTGTTAAACTCATCTGCCATAAAATGGTAACCAAGCTAAGTACTGCTTTTATCAAAACAATCAACAATTACCAAAAGAACACTTGATAAGTCATCATCCTGTAAAATTGAAGTCTGATAATATATATAGATTCTATCCCTTACGAACATGAGGTTTAACCTACCCAGAACCCTAGCAGGCACCACACTAACCAAGTGATGAAGGCACGTCTCACCAGTGATCTTGCATGTCTGCTGCAACGATAAGGGCTTAACATCCCTGCAGGATTCTCCCCCCAAAACCCATACACCTGGTGTAATAATGAGATAAACATCAGACAAACTGAAATCGAGGTCATTCTACAGGATGCCTGATTGAACTCAAAGACTATCAAGCTCATAAAAAACAACATGAGACTAAGGAGACAAGAGACTAAATGTAACTGAAGAAGAAAGAAGATATTAATAAAAAAAATTGAGTAAAGTCCAAATAAAATCTGGAGTTAGTAGAAGTAAATCAATGTTGGTTTCTTAGATTTGACGAATGTACACTAATACTGTATGATGATAACAATCAGAGAAGTTGGTGAAAGGTGAAAACTCATAATACCTTTGCAATCTTTTTGTAAACCTAAAATTATTACAAAAAGTAAACTAAAAAAGCCAATTTGAAAGCAAAATGAGAGCGCTGGGGCTGGGAGTGTAGTTCAGTGGTAGAATGCTTGCCTAGCATGCATAAGGCCATGAATTCAACCTCCAGTACCACCACTAAAAAAAAAAGGTTTAGTCTCTCAAGAAAGCTGGAAACTTCTGTGTAAGTGGACTACCCAAGTACACTGACCAAGAAGGACCAGGGAGATACTGGAGATGTAGCATAGGGGTAAAGCTCCTGCCTAGCGTGTGTAAGACCCTAGCATGTGTTTCTTTGGTGTTGGGTTTAATCTCCAGCACCAAAGAAACACATCAAACAAACTGAATGTCAGCTTTACTTTTCCTGTGTGAGCAACCCAGGTCAGGTGACTTAACCTTTCACTTTCTTCATCTGTCAGATGGGCTCTCCTACCCTCAAGCTGTAAAAGATGCAGGTCAAGTGCTCAGCACAGTGCCCAACACACAGGAATGTGCTTTGCCTACATTTTATTTGATTTAACCCTCTGCTCTGTATGGAATTGTTACTACTATATCCATATTGCAGATGAGGAAACTGAGACCTTGCAAGGCCAAAGCCTTGTCTAGGGTTCCCTGAGCTGTAGAGGCGAAGCACAGACCCCAGAACAGTTGTCCTAGTAAGACAGAGAACCGAAGAGTCGAGGTGGTTTACCTGGTGAGGTGAAATTCACAGACAAAGAAGGGCCGTCCTCATTCATATTTGCATTGGGGATATTATGGGCCCCGATGAAATAGAGGGTGCTCAGTGCCACAGGGAAGCCGACATAGGAGAACGTCCACTGAAAGGCAAAGTGAGTCACCTGAGTTCCCGACACACTCCATGGTGCAGCAACAGCCCCGCTGTGCGCTGCCCTTTTCATCTGTAATTTCATTCCTTGTCCGCTGAACCTTAGTTCCCTAGCCGTGGTCTACTTGGGGAATGGGCTCCACGTGATTTGCCAGGGTAACTTATAGAATCAGAAATGAATTTTAGAGCTAGGAAATAAAATTAAGTTCCATTCCCCTCACTTTCCCGATGGGGATACTGATGCCCAGAGACTCTGACTTGCCCAAAGCATGCAGGAGAGAAGTAACCAGAACTGGGATTTGAATCTACGTATCCTGCTCTGTCTGCATCACAGCTGCTCACCAGCCTGTTTGTGCAGCATACGATCCATGCTCCCCAAAACACCCACTTTTCAGTGGCAGCCACATGCATAATAGTACTTACCTTGCCACCAGAGGGTCTGGTCTGCCACTGGAAAGCCTCTGTGTAGTTGCACCTCACACAGCTGTACTGCTGGAAGTTACTTTTGCCTGTCACACAGATCTTGGTGGCCTTCAACAAGCGGATGCTGGCTGCAGAGATAGGTAAGAGGGCAGTTAGTTGTTTACTTAGCACCTGCTGTGCGACTGACCTGATACACTTTACATGCCTCATCTCAGTTCAAATTCACAACAGCACTAAGAGGGAGGCACTGTCACCCCAGGCATGCAGATGAGGTGAGCGAGGATAGGGAGTTTCAGGGAGTGCTGCCTAACCTTACAAAGCTCAACTGTAGCAAATATGAGTTTAAATTTCAAAGCTTAAGATCTTCCTCGCTGGTCAGCCTGAATTTCTTGGAATACTCATGACTCATGCTATACCTGCAGTATTCTGGGTCTCCAAGGAGTATCAGGCCTGCTTTGGGAACACCATGAAGACCCCCCCAAGAAAGCGTCATCACCAAACTATGCCTGTCCTGACTGCTTCTTTATCCATGCCAATTCTCCTTCCTGGTAAATGCTTTCGCCTTTAACTCAACAAAACTCCCTCTGCTAGGGATGGGACCAACTTTATCACATCATCTCATGCGAGTCTCAGCAGGACTCCTCTCCTGGTTCTTCCTTCCGTATCCCCCTCACATAGCACACAGTTCCCTCCAGGGCTTCCCTTGTGCTGCCTGCATCTGCCTCTCCAAACCTCTGAAAACCCTCCTGATGGACCAGCCAACTCACCTCTGTGCCTGGCATTCATAAATACTTGGCTAGGTCAAACTTAACTGAATTTTGCTGATGGAAGCCACCAACATGGGCATTAGAATTCCAAGATTAGCTTGTCATATGCCTTGCAGCACAATATAAGGGAAATGCCAGGGCTTTCATGATATTTGGGAAACAGAAAGCAACTTACCTAAACCAGTGTGTTTCCTCAATTGAGGGAATCAACTCTGGCCTTACCTTATCTCTTTCCAAGAACTAAGTATACAACATACAGCAAAGTACACAGTCCAGCAGTGTAATACTTAATAAATTTGCATTCAAGCAACTAGCACAAGTCAAGAAACCCCCTGGATTACCCCCTTACGCTTTTTTTCAGTCACTCCCACCCCTAGAGTAATCACCAGTCTGACTTCCAACCACCAGATTAATTTTGCATTTTTGCAAAGGAATCGCATGACATGTACTAGTGTAAGAATGCATTTAGATACAAAGGTATGAACTCCAGAATCTGGCTTATTACTGTATTGTGTATAGTTTCAGATTGCTCATTCTTGTTGCTGTATTGGATTATATTCTACTATTGGGCATTGGAGTGCTTTTGGCTGTTATGAATAGTGCTGCTGGGTGAATACCCTAGTATTTGGCTATCAGCACATGCATGCATTTATTTCTGGTGGGCATGCCTAGGGGTGCAGGTAATGGGCCATATAACACTTCTGGTTCAGTAGACACTTGAGGCCTTTGACACAAACTTACCATCTGCCCGGAGCACCCAGCTTATGTTCATCAAAACTGAATAGTCTGCTGTAGCATTGGTTTTAGTAAGTTCCACTCGGAGTTCCCTCAAGTCTCCTGGGGTCAGAGGATGCTGGAGCAACCATTCTGGAGATGGCCCTGGTTTGAAAAGGCAAGACTTACCATGACACTCCCCTTCCAGGGCAGTCTGGGGCCATCCCCTATAAACGATCCACACTGATCTACCCCCATTCACAATGGGCCACATCTTCCTGTAAGACAGGCCGTTTCATGGCGTTGGTTGATTTACAGCTGAGGAAATGCTGAACGACCAGAAATGCCCTCAGCCTTGGCCCCAAACCACAGAACATTTGGGATCACATGCTCACGCGTGCCTGTGTGTGTGTGTGTGTGTGTGTGTGTGTGTGTGTGTGTTTAGTGTATTTCACATGTTTGTTAGGGTCAGTGTTGCCTTCCCCTTGTCTCCAGTCTGTTGACCCTTAACACCCCACTTTCCCACATCTTAGCTGCCACTATTTCTCCTCTAGCTCACCCTCCCTATTCACATTTTTTGGGCAGAAACCCACCCTTTCTTTGAATGCTATCATTGTAAGCATCTATTCTTTAAACTGCTTCCTGAACCCAAGTTAAGTGACTTCCTTCCCACAGCTCTCCATCTCCCTCTGTGGAGGAACAGGCACGGATTTCTCCCCTCATGGTGAGTCCCCCCATGCCTGTGCTCCCCACCCGGGCCTAGAAGCCAGCCATTTCAGACACCTCTTCATTTCCCCAGAGTTCTGCCTTGAGAACTTCAACCACATCAATTAGAACACTGGTTGTCTTTGTGCCTGGTCTCCGATGATCCACTACTGGATTCAGGCCTCTTAAAGTTCACCTGTGCTTTCAGTGTAATGCTCCAAATATTTGTCCCCCGAGGCACCTACCGGTTTCAGAGCCACATTGAATAGTCTGCAGGGAAGAAAGAAATGAAGTGTCATATTGGAGCAAGTCTTCAGTGTAATTTTTCCCCCTTAGGTACATACATAAATAACAAACTTTTAAAGAAAAAATGAGTTGGTTCCATTTCACAGCTTAGGGAAAACTAATCTGCCCTACTGTGAGCTACAATGGACCCTAGACTAGCCACCAATGTGCCTGACCTATAGCAGCCAGTGCCCTCACTTGAAGGCCAGAGGTGGGTCTCTGGGCACCAGCCTTCCCTGCTACAAGCCAGAGATGAATTGGAGTATCACGAGGTCCCTTCACACTTGAATGTTTAGCTGCCGGTTTTTGGAAAGTCTGGAGTATTTATTGAGCTTCTCCAGATTAAGGATTGGTTGTCCTATGAAGAGCAATAGAAGGAAGCAATGAATATAGTCCATAGTACATCCCCTAGATTCTTTCACACATTCTCTTCTAACACAGGACTCACCTGAGATATTTAGAAAACCATAAGTAACTGTGGTTTCATCATGTCACCTTTTAAAAACAGCTTCTTAAAAAAGCAAATATGTATCATCCATGTCTAAGAAGATTGATACTCAGTTCTTTGATGTTAATTGCTTGGGTCTTTTCATAGGAAAAAATATTTAGTACCTTGGTTTTAAAATAAGACGCTGAACCCAAATCATTTAACTTGGAGGCAGCAGTAAGCTTGGTGGCAGGACTCACTGTGAGAAGCACACCAGCCCTGGAAGCTGATCGTGCCAAGCCTCCACATTTCCAAACACCTCGTGAGACAGAAGTCGGGGTTTGGTGATGTCATCAGTTATCCCTTTGTCTTTGTGAAAGTGGCTTCGGAAGGGATATCTGCAGACATTATTTTTAAACAAGCTACCTTATTAGGAGCTAATTTCTTGACAAAGGGGTGAGAGAAGTTTGAGAAAGAAATGACAGCTCTAAACGTGACAGAGTTCAAACCTTTGGCCTTACAGCAACTGCCACAAAGCCAACGAATTCTTCCTCCAGTGGAGAAACCAAGGAGTCCTCAGAAAAGAGGACAGTAACTGAAGGCATCAGGGCAAGACAGATGGGGTTTGATTTCCCATAACCATCAACACGTAACTGCCATGTTTTTAGGTGATAGGTTATGATAAGAAGGCAGGGGTTGGTTTTCAGGGCCATTTTAGGGGGTGAGTTTTTTCCTCTTTAGTGACCCATAAGATTCCTTTACTCGAAGCACTGAGGAAGAAGGGAAATTTACTTTCAAGAATCAGCATAGAGGAAAGAAAAAGGAAAAGGAAGAAAAAAAGAAAAAGAAAAGCCAAAACAGGTAAGTGGTAATGGATCAACAGCCCTTGTACACCAACAGGTGGGCAGGCAGCAAGCAATTAGGAGCATCGCCTCATCTCGCCCAGGGGGGCTCTTCGCAGCTGCTCTGCAGGCCATGTGGTTGGCAGGAGACCTGGGTGAGTTAGATACCACCCCTCTTTCTACCGACGAGTCGAGGAGAGCATAAATGACCAAGTCGAGAGCTCAGAGTGGGGGCGGGGGATATAGCTCAGTGTCTATCATGAGTGAGACCCTGGATTCCATCTCCAGCACGCAAAAATAGAGAACAAGAGCCCAGGATACTTCACAGCCAAATCGGTTTGATTCCCACGCCCCCAAACCAAGCAGCTTGACGCCTACTGCCGGTCGGCTTGGGAACAGCGGTGTGATGGAGATCGGGGGCCCACTGGGTTGCCCCAGAATGTGCAGACAGGTCTCCTCCAGAGAACTGTCCGTGCGCGCTTCCGCGGAGGAGCGGGCTGGCAGAGCGGAGACAGCCAGGGTCGGGGCTCGAGAGATGCACCTGGGGACCGGGGTGCAGGCGCCGCGGGCTTACCGGCTCTTTGGGCAAGACGGTTCTGCACAGCGCGGCCAGGCTCAGCAGCACAAGTGACATGGTGTGGCCAACACGCAGGTTGTAGGCAGCCTCCCGCCGCGCTTTTATCCCTGCGCCCGGGACAGCGCCCCCCCCACCCCGGGCTCCGCCCCCCGCGGCGCCACCGCCTGGGAGGACCGGCCGGCCCCTCCCCCCGGCAGCTACCCGCGCGGCGCCGGCGCTCACCTGGCTCCTGGGCCTCGGTCGGTTCCAGCGGCTCGCGCTCTCCGCAAGTGGCGCCCGAGCCCCGCAGCGAGCCAGTCCCGCGCACGCCGAGGGTGCGGAGTTCTGGGGGCCGCGCGCCTCACCCCGCCCGAGCCCGGCCAGCCAGCCTCGCGCGGGACCGGGTCCCGGAGCCGGCCCGGCCCAGCGGCCCGTGGGACCCTTCCGGACGCCAGAGCGCGCGGCCCTCGGCTGCGGCCGGTTAAAGCGCAGCCCTGCCGGGCGCTGGGCGCCGCGCGCGCCGGTCCTGCTCGGCAGCGGTGGGCGGTCGCTGGCCTGGCACCCGGGCCGGGCCGAGCTGCCGAGGGTGAGTAGCGGGAACCCCAGGGCCCGCCGCCCCCGTCCCGCCCCGCCATGCCACGCCCGGAGCCCAGGAGCCCCACGCCGGCCATGGGCTTGCGGCGTCGGGGCACCCCGCAGCCTCCTCAGCCGAGCCCCGGAAAGAAGACGCAGTGACGGAAGCTTCACTGACTTTGGTGGAGCTGCTTCTCAGGAGGAGCTTAGGTAGAAGCAGTGATAGGACTCTCCACTTCCGGCCCGTCAAGGTTTCTGGTAAATGTGTTTGTCCAAAAAATGAGGTCTGCTTGTAACACTTGGGGTTCCAAAATCTGAAATTTCGTCCCCAAATTTCATTGTGCTTAGTATCTCAGTGCTACTACCTAAATGAGATTAGTGATAGGAAAAATACAACTCCCAACTGGTAAATGACAGGTGTATTGAGTTCGTGGTCTCACAACATTGAGGAACGAACTCAGACCAGGAAAGTTAGAAGAATTTTATTGGAAATAAGGAGGAGAATAGCTCCTGGATGGATTTCCAGGAAGGGTCCCAAGTGACTGGCCAGCAAGCCCCTTTGTCCCGTAATTATGCCGCAAAATCACAACGTGAATGCAATGTGGGTCAGACTACAACCCGTAGGGTTACAAGCATAGTCCTTTAGCTGATACTGAACCGATAGGGAAAGGAGTCACACAGCAAGGGCATAAGGTTTTGAGGAAGGGAGTGGAGTGTAGGTCCGGGTGTTCTGGTCTCCCACCTATGTGCTTGATGCCTGTCTGATGGGCCCACTGGACCAGGTGGTACTAATTACAGCACAATCTCAAGTTGCTGTTTATGTCTAGCAGGCTCCCTGACCTTGCTATTGATCTTCCATCCTGAGACCTGGTTCTCCAGATTTGCCTCCAGCCACAATTCTGTTCGTAGTTTTTGTGCTGACTCCCTTCAGGCCCCGATCCTTCTCAGACTGTATATTAATTTCGGTCTAACTTAACTGTCTGTAGTATTAGGACTTCAGGGCTGGGCTGGCTCTAGAATCTGCATTTAACACCCCTCACCTCTGTTCTATTCTGGGGTTCATGGCCTGGGGACCATCCTATAGAAACAGTGGACTGTGGGAAGGTTGACAAATCACTGGACTGGCAGTGTGGAGTCACAGAAAGTTGGCACCCTGCGCTACTTCAGGTCCCTCCTGGGCAAAGGGCCAGACTCCTAGGCTGAAATCCTGCCGTGGGACACGTGAGAAGGCCTTCGGGAGTGGGATGTGGACCCTGTCGTGTGTCAGCTATGAGAGGTTATGCTGAGTCAAGCTGCTTTGTTTGCAGAAGCCGTACTTTGAGCAGGCTTGGGTGAGGGGTTGGCCTTTGGCCTGCACGCATCAAGACGCAGTCCCTGACCTCAGGGTCAGCTGGGGCTCTGGCATGCATACTTGTGGGGTTGATTTCTAGAAGATTGATCTGTTCTGGACCAAGGAGGGTCACTCAGGTAAGGTTGTGGCCTCACCCTTGCCTGGTGCGTGGACACTGGGTCCCTTCCTCTGTCTCTGAGTTACCTTGAGCCCTATGATACCTGAGATGATTTCTAGCTCTAATCGTGGTCTTCCTGTTCAGCAAACACCTGCCATGTGCCAGGAACCAGTGTGCACAGGTGACCAGCACATGGATAATCTTGGACTGAGGATGAGAGGTACTCAAGGCCACAGTGCCTGCTTGCTGTAGAAGCACAAACTGCCTTCTCTGCCAGTCAGAGATTGTGAACTTTGTCCCATGGCGCTGAGGAACCACAGCAGATGTTTAGATGGTAGTCAGTCTTGAGTTTATGACAATCCACCTGGCTGTCTGTGCTGGGTAGGTAGGGGCCAGCTCTTCTGAGACCAGTGAAGTGGCAGCTGTTCACCAACATTTATTCATTCAGTGAGCTCCAGGCCAGTGTTGAGCTTTGCTGGCCTTATAGCCCGTGCCAGAGCAGGCCCTGCTGTGATAAACTGGGGCTGAGTGCAGGAGCTTTGGGACAATGGGAATGCAGGGGTCAGGCCTGGAAACAGATCTGTGGGTCAGCTGTTGCTGGGGTGATGAAGAAGGGTGGAGATATCATAGGGAGATGGACAAGGAGAGGCTGCAGCGGGAAAATCAGGGAGGAGACGAGAGTTCTTGGGGTCACATAGGCCCAGATGCCAGGGGTGGCTTGACTTGGCCTTGGCAAGAGCACAGGGACAGTTGGAAGTAGACTCAGAAATAGGAGTGAGGCAAGGCGGGGAAGTACTATATCAAGAAAGGGGGCAGCTGAGGTTCCTTCTCCAAGGGAAGAAGCTGATGGGTAAATGAGAGAAGAAGGGTGGCGCAGGAGTGGTGGGTGGGAAGAGTAGTACCTGGGCAGAGGTGCAGTTTGAACTCTCTCCTCTTCCTCTGGACCCAAGTGGATGAAGGTCAGGGTATTGGCCTGAGCCTGGATGACTGCTTTATTCATGGGGCCCTGACCAGGCCCTGGCAGGCTCTGTGCCACCACTAGGGTAAGACTCCTGGCTGCCAGAGAGCCTGGCTCTGTGACTCACTCACAATCTCTTAGCCTTCACTGGTCCTTTGGAGCCTCAGTTTCCCCATCCACCCATAACATGAGGCTTACATCAGCTCTGCTTCCCAAGCGGGGCTGTTAGGAGTCTCAGAAGAAATAGGAGACAGGAAAGCAAGCTGAAGAGCTTATAATTGCTGTGTAGACTTAGGATCAGGGGAGGCTGGAAAATAAAAACAAAATAACCTAAAAGCTCTGACACAAATGGAAAATACTCCTGGACCAGAGAGTAATGACAGTCCCCAGATTCTGTCACCGTTACTCAGACACGTGTCGCTCTGCCAAATTCGTCCCCAAGAGGACCATGCTTAGAGGATCGTTGACTTGTCCCTGGGTCCTGCCTCCACCTACACAGGTGGAATTTTCCACTCCATTCTTTTGCAAATCTAAATCAAGGCCCTGGCTAGTCAACAGTAAATTCATTGTCTGGCAAGTACCAGCTGCTTCCTGGGGCCTCTGCAGCAGGCTGGGCCGGGAAGGAGCAGGCGGAATACTCTGGCTCTTGCACTTGCTCCTCCCCTGCTCTAGCTCCATGGGCTTGGCCAGCTCAACTTCAGTGCCTGCTCTGACCCCAAAGCCAAACCCAGGGATTGCACCCTGCAGTTCCCAGCTTAGCTACAGAACTGCACACATTGTCTCTGCTCCAGGAGGAGGGCCTAGCTTTCATGACATGCCTGCCAGTTCCTAGAATGAAACTCCGTGAGGTCAGAACCTGTATGTCCCCCATCCATGGCTCAGGTCCCTGTCCTGGTCCCTTCGGTACTTGTGTTGATTTTCTCATGTGTTGATAGCAAATTGGGGCTTCACAGAATGTCTAGAACTCAGAGGAAGCAGGTAGCAGTGCTGCTGTCTTTGAGCTCCATCAGTAAGTCAGGTGATGGGGTAAGCTTCTTAGAGGCTGGGGAGAATCACTGGCTATTCCAGGGGTAAAGCAGTTAGCACATGTTGGGCATATGTAGCAGAGTCAATGATGGGGTTTTTGGTCAATGAATGTGAGTTCATCTGTTATTGTTATTGGGCGTCATGGTAGCGTCACATTTTGTACTTTATGGCGGAGGAAATGAGATAAGCTAGACTAAGCAAGCAGGAGAGGGGGGCTAGAACTCAGCCCACACTGTGAGCTTGGCAGAGTCACCATGTGTTTTTTTTTTTTTAACTTTGCATTTTTAATTCGTCAAAGTGTGTTATTAGCCCCTACCTCCTTTCACCTTCACCAAAAAGCAAAAACAAAAAACTACCACGAAAAGGACAACAGTTTTCATTTTGTAAATGAGGAACCTGAGGTCTAGAGAGGCTAAAGCCTGGGTGGTTGTAGAGTCAGCACTGCAGCCCAAGGACCTTGACCACCAGCAACTTTCTCTTATAAAGTAGTGGAACTTGGGCATAGAACCTCAATACCTAAGACAGATACAAGTGATGTTGCATGCTAGTATGAATCTATTTTATAAATTTATACCTATGTTTTTATTTTTTTGCTTATCACAGTGAGAACAGTGATACCCTTTTCAGGGCACACTCTGGAAACCCGGGGCCCTGGAAGTGGGTTGAATCATAGCCCTACCTCATGATTTATGTATGTACTTCAGGGATAGAGTAACTTCCGGTTGATACAAAGAAGCAGTCAGTTTTCTAAGCCATTCACCTGAAGACCTCAGGGTCAGACTGATCTGGAAGTTTGAAGGGGAGTGTCCGTGGACATTTGTGTGACAGTTGGCTGGCTGCCCGCAGCTGCAAAGGACCTGATCCAGGCAGCCACTGGCGTATGTCCTGGGCCATGCTGGCGTTCGTGGGAGTTGGCTTAGCTTGCACTGGCGTGATTGTGCAAGGACGTGGATCTGGGAATCAAATAGGCTTTGCAAAATTCCTCCCCTCTTCTCCATGCTCTGTTTGTAAGAAGTACTGAAGCCCACACAGCAAACAGTGACTGGCAAGTTTTGTTCTGGGCTTTCTGGCATCTCCAGGGGAATAATGTTTGGTTCATAACATTTTTAGACTGTTTGTGTAAAGGACTAGATGTTCTTTTGTAAAATTTTAATCTCTGATGAGGTGATTAAAATTTCAATGCAAATGAATTGGTATAATGCAGATGAATCAATACAAAATGAAACCTATTATCTTGTAAGCCTCAATAGACAGCCAGGCATAGTGGCGCATGCCTGTGATCACAGCATCTGGGAGGCTGAGGCATCAGGATCATTGCAAGATCAAGACCAGCCTGGGCTACAGAGTGAGCTCAAGACTAGCCTGGATTGCATAGTGAGACCCTGTCTTAAAAAAAAAAAAGACCTAGCAGACACAAGATCACTGTGCCAAATGGCGCAAAAAGATTTCTGAATGCTGACTTGTCTTCTGTGATTATCTCTCATAGACAATCACAGATAGTACGTGGGCTGGTGCTAGTCACAGGCTGCACAGTATCCTGTCACATTTGAGGTGAGTGTATGCTCAATATGGTTTAGAAAACTGGTTAAAAGCTGGGTGTGATGGTGCACACCTGTAAACCCAACTCTCAGGAGGCTGAAGCAGGAGGATCGCCATGACTTTGAGGCCAGCCTGCACTACACAGCGAGACCCTGCTCAAAAAAAAAAAAAAAAAGGGAAAGAAAAGAAACTGGTTAAAAGTGTTTGTGAAAGAGGAAGCTGACAATCAAGCATCTGTAGACTGCCTGAGCAGCCATAGAATAATTTGAAATCCCTCACCCTGGCCCAGGCCCTCTTCCTCCCAACTTGGTTCTTTCTGTCCCTCCTTTATTAGGGATATTTTTGATTCCAAACCAGCAATCACTGTAAAGTCCTCTTTATGATGGAAAATTTGAAATGCACCAAATTAGCCAGAGGCACAAGCGTCACTTGTAGACAACCCTATTTTGTCTGATGCCCTAGTGCCTGAGAGTAGTTTAAACCAAATCCCAAATATTGAATATTTTTTCCTCCCAATGTTTTATTATGTATTTCTAGAGGAGTGCCATCAAACAATGTAATCATAGGACTGTTTCCATATCTGATGAACAGTGATTCTGACATCCTTAAATAGCCACTCAGTGCTCAGATTCCTGGGATCCAGTTAAGAGCAGCACAGTAAGCTGGGCGTGGTGGCACATGCCTTTAATTCCAGCACTCGGGAGGCTGAGGTAGGAGGAGCGTTGTGTGTTTGAGGCTGGCTTGGGCTACAAAGTGAGCAAGGCCGGCCTGAGCTACATAGTGCGACCCTGTCTCAAAAAGCTAGGGCTGGGAGTTTGGCTCAGTGACATAAGCGCCTGCCTGGCAGGTGCAAGGTTGTGAGTTTGATCCCCGGTACCAAAAAAAGGAGTATGGTCTCAAGGTGCATCCATTTACCTAGAAATGTCTCAAGCTTATCCTTCTTTGTGCCTGAGTAGTACTTCATTGTATAAAAAAATACATCTTCTTTATGCACTTATCAGTTGATGGCATATGGGCCATTTCCAAGATTTAGCTATTAAAAACTTCTTTGAGATATGTTATTGTTGTTTTGCTCAGGATTGCATTAAATCTGTGTAACAGTTTTGGAAGTATGGCCATTTTCACTATATTGGTTATGCAAGAACAGGGAATATGCAAGAGCAGGGAATGTCTTTCCATTTTCTGCCTTTGCAAGAACAGGAAATATCTTTCCATTTTCTGAAATTCTCTTTGATCTCCTTTTTCAGAGTACTGTTAAGTTTCAATATATAGATCTTTTACTTCCTTTGTTAGATTGATTCCTAAGTATTTACTTTTTTTGGATACTATTGTGAAACATGTTGTTTCCCTAATTTCTCTCTCAGTAAGTTTGTTGTTTGTGTGTAGTAATGCTATTGATTTTGAGTGTTGACTTTGTCTCTCATTATGCCACTGAATTTGGTTATTAAACATAGGAGTCTTTTGGTGGAGTTTTTGGAGTCTTCTGTGTAGACTATCGTGTCATGTGCAAATAATGATAATTTAACTTCTTCCTTTTCTGTCCATGTTCATTTTATTTCTTTTGTTATCTAATTGCTCTGGCTAATGTTTCTGTAACTATATTGAATTGGAGTAGTGATGGGGGTATTGTCTTGTTCTTGATTTTAGAGTAAAGCTTTCCAATTTGAACATTTAGTATAATGTTGGCTGTTGATTTGTCTTAGATGGCTTTTATCAGATTGAGTAAAGACCTTCTATTCCAATTTTCTGTAGGGGTTTTTATCATGAATGGGTGTTAAACTTTGTCAAATGCTTTTTCTGCTTCTGTTGAGATGATTGTGTGGTTTTTGTCCTTTGTTCTGTTGATATGGTATCTTACACTTAATGGATTTGGATATATTGAACCATTTCTGCATCCTGGGGTGACTCCTACTTGGTTATGGTGTATAATCTTCTTGATGACCTGCTGCATTCTTTTTGCCAGTATTTTACTGAGGACTTTTGCATCTATGTTTATGAAGCAGATTGGCCTGTAGTTCTCTTTTTTGGTTGGATCCTTCTCTGGTTTTTGTATCAGGGTAATGTTTGCATCCAAGAATGAGTTTGAGAGTATTGCTTCCCTTTTAATTTCATTAAAGAGTTTGAGGAATAGTGACATTAAATATTTTGTAGAATTCAGTGGTGAATCCATCAGGATCTGGGCTTTTCTTTGTTGGTAGCCTTTTTTTTTTTTTTTTTTTTTTTTTTTTTGGGTACCTGGGATCGAACTCACAAACTTGCACCTGCTAGGCAGGCGCTTAGGCCACTGAGCTAAATCCCTGGCCCTATTTTTTGAGACAAGGTCTCACTATGCAGTTCAGGCTGGCCTTGAACTCACTTTGTAGCCTGGGCTGTTCTCAAACTAATAATGATCTTCCTGCCTCAGCCTCCTGAGTGCTGGGATTAAAGTTGTGCGTCACCACGCTCGGTTTGTTGGTAGCTTTTTAATCACTTCTTTAATTCCATTAACTGATACTGGGTTATTTAGAATTTTTATATCATCTTGATTCAGCTTTTGTAATTCATAGGCATCTAGGAATCTGTCCATTTTTTTCTGTTTCCCATGTTATTTCCATATTAGAGTACAGTTTCTGGAAGTAGGTATTGATCTGGATTGCCGCAGTGTTTATTGTGATTTCACCCTTTTCATTGCATGAATTTGAGTCTTTTCTTTCCTTTTTTTGGTAAAGTTGGCTAAGGGTTTCTCTATTTTATTTAATCTTTCAAAGAAAAAACTCTGATTCTTCGATTCTTTGTATTATTGTTTTCTTAGTCTCAATTGCATTAATTTCTACTCTTTATAATTTCCTTCCACATACATGCTTTGAGTTTAACTTCCTCTTCTTTTTCTAGAAGCTTGAGGTTCAACATTAGGTTATTTATCTGCACTTGCTCTGGTTTTCTAATGTGAAAATTCACCAGTATAAATTTCCCTCATAGGACTACTTTCGCTGTGTCCTAATAATTTCTGGTATGTTGTATTGGCATTACTATGTAATTATAGAAACTGTCTAATTTCTTCTTTAATTTCATCTGTGACCCATCAGTTGTTCCGGACAGTGATAATTTCCACGTATTTATGCAATTTTTGTGGTTTCTTTTGCTATTGATTTCCAGTTTCACTGCACTATGATTTGATAATATGCATAAAACAATTCAATTCCTTTGTATTTACTTAAGCATGTTCTATGGGCTATTATGTGGTCTATTTTGGAGAAAGTCCCATGTGCAGCTGAGAAAAATGTATATTCTGTTCTTGGGTAGAACAATCTGTAGATGTCTACTAAGTCCATATTTTTCAAATGTTTGATTCACTTCTGATATTTCTTTGTTGATTTTTTTGGTCTAGTTGATCTGTCTATTTGTGAGTGTGGAGTATTGAGGTCTCGTGTTACAATTGTATTAATTCTTATTGATTTTTCATATCCTTTAATGCTGATATTTGGTGCATATAGTCTTGTTGCTTATCTCTTCTTCTTGGATTGTTACTAACAAGTATGTAGTGACCTTTGTCTTTTCTAACAAGTGTTGGCTTGAAATTCACTTTGTCTACAAATAGAATAGCTAGCCCTACTTTTTTTTGGGTTACTGTTGCATGGAGTATCGTTTTTCATCCTTTGACTTTTAGTCCGTGAATTTCTTTTTGAGTTAAATGTGTTTCTTGTATGCAGCATACTGTTGGATGTTGTTTCTTGATCTATTCTGCCAATCTGTTTCTTTTGATTGATGAGTTGAGACTATTCACATCAATGGTTTTAACTGATACTAAAAAGGAAAAACTGTACAAGAGAAATTGTTATTTTTAAAAACTTGTTGTTTTTGAAATTGCCTATCTCTGTAACAGCTTCATGTCTCTGAAATTACTTTCTTGACCCCTGTAGCCACAAGAGCATAACCAAACATGCAAGATGTCTGATTATAACAAGCTCCATTACCATTAATCCAGTCTTATAACTGATGATCATTAATCTAGCTTTGTGACTGATCATCTTACCCTGCTAGCTAATCCAAAGAACAGCCAGAGTGTTCTGTCTTGCTTTTGTACCTCCTGCTTATGCATCATATAAAAGCCCTAGACCATCAGAGATCAGGGCCTGATATTTTGAGAATGATGCCAGTTAGTGCCCTTCAATGTAAAATAAATCTGCTTCCAAATCCTACGTGTTGTTTTGGTATTTCTGTTTGTCATAGCATCTGGTGCATTGGCCAGGAAGACCAACCATGCTGACCTCTTTGGTCACCAGTCATGGCCCTCTTGGATGGAGCAAGGACCTCTCCAGGTCCTGATGGGAAGGCTCACCCTTGAACTTTCTCAAGTCCCCTTGGAGGTCTGAAGGAGGATTCCTGGATCCCCGCTCAAGTGGCTCACATTGGACCCCAAAAGGGAGGAGAATACTGTCTGTCTGTCTGCATGCCTAATTCTGGGGGCACTCCAGTTAGTCTGTCAGTCCTGCTCAGCTTGAGCAGAAGAACTTGATCAACTCTTGTGAGTCAAGACCACCCTCAAGGGAAGAGGGGCTGGAATGTTTAACCTCTGAGTGCCTGCTGAATGACTGTGTGAGTAGATCAGACAGCATGAGCAATATGTTGCTCCATCTATTCACCAAGACTGGGAAGCACTGATTGCAGTGGTTGATTGGGCCCTCCCCTATGGTTCTGTGGAATTTAACATATGCCATAATGGAGGCCTTGAAGCATCCTTAGCTAAGTCATGCCTAAGTCCCTTAGAGGAGTACATCCAGAGGGGCACTTGATGGTCTCTCTCTGAGGGGCACCCATCCTTTGTTGTGTCATCATTCAAGTGTATACAACATACACCTAGGGAAATAGGTAGAATGGGTGCAAGCCAGAGTAGACCTATGGTCCCTGGTTGTATGTTAAAAAACTTCAGAAGAGGATTTCCTGATGACTACAGAGTGAAAATGAAATCTCAGAAGCTCCATGCCTTTTGTGAAATTGAATGGCCAAACCTTTGGCCTGACTGGTCATCTGAAGGGATACTTAATGTTGAAATTGTTGAGTTTAAAACAGTAACAGAGCCTGAAGAATGAAGCCATCCTTATCATTTTCCTTATATTGACTCCTGGTTCAGGCTGTGTTAGAGCCTCCCATCTCAGTTCCACACCTGCGTCCTGCATAATAAGAAAGCCATCCTAGTCATTAGAACAAACCCACAAGGTCATCTGAGCGGCTCTCATTTTAGCCCAAGACAGAAAAGCTGTATCCTGTTCTACCAGTGAACCCTGACTCTGACCGGCCTCCTTCTTATGTTCATAAGCCCCAAGCTGTTCAGCCAACCATGATGCCTCCACTGCCAGCCCTGTCTCCTATATCACAGCTCTGTGCTCCACCAATGATACCTGATGCACCTCCTAAACCCCAAACTGACTCTCCATCATGTTGCATCAACATTGCCAGAAACACTGACTGTCTCGTTGGCCTTATGGAGATGTGTTATAACCCCATCAATCACTGCCTCCACTGTGCCACTCAATCCGAGGTTCTAGCTCACCTCCAGCTGCTGCTTCATGTTTACCTTGGACCTTAGTAAGGTGCACCCAACCAACCACCCATGATATATTACCAGCCATTCAGTTTCACTGATCTCTTAAATTGGAAACATCACAACTCCTCCTATTTGGAGAAGCCCCAGGCAGTGACAGACCTCCTTACATCCATGTTGCAGACCCACCTGCCAACATGGGATAACTGTCAGCAACTTCTTCTTTAAAACACTGCTGCATTTTAGATGGGGCCCAAGCGTGGTTAAAATCAAAAGTCCCCACCATTGTGGTTGATCCTCACACTTGGGTGAACACAGTCCTCCCCTGAGCACATCCAAACTGGGATTATAATATGGGAAAAGGCCATGAAGACTTAGATCAGTGCCACACAGCTCTCCTTGCAGGCCTTGAAGAGGTAGACAAAAAGTCAATAAGCATGTATAAAGTTACTGAAGTTACCCAGGAACCCAATGAAAGTCCAGCCAAAATTTAAGAGAGACCCTGTGAAGTCTAATGGGTTTATATACCCTCTGATCCTGGGGCTCCTGAAACTCAATAGATGGTCCATGCACAATCAGCTTCTGACATGAGAAGAAAAATTCTCAAAGCCTAAACCTGGCAGCAAACCCCATGCCTTGCCAACTGACCAATATGTTCACTGCAAACAGTTGGGACACTGGAAAGATAAATGCCCCCTCCATCTGAGGGACACAAAGAAATCTGACTATGCAGGCCCATCTCCATCTGAACCTCTCCTCACCCTGTCAGGCCTGGATGACGAGGACAGACCAAGCTCTATCAAACTGGGTATCTGAGCGCCCACAGTTATTTCAGAAGTTGGGAGCAAACCTGTGATTTTCCTGGTAGACAAGAAAACAAAACTCTCTGCCTTCAAAACTTTCCTCTGTCAAAAAGTTACCATCATCAGGGCAACTGGGACTCTTGCCTCTCGTCCCTTCTGCCAGGTGCAATCATGCAGCCAGGGAGGACATCTCCTGTGTAAGCCAGTCCCTGTACTACTTCTGGGAAGAGATCTGCTCGCCAAGTTAGAAGTGACCATCTCCTCTGCACCAAGCCAGTCAGCCTTCCTCTCGTTGAACCCTGCACTTTCAACTTTGACTGTTCCATGAGAGAAGATAACTGCAATCCTGAAGTTCCAAAAGCTCCCAGGGGTATAGACTGAAGACCTGCCTCCAGGCCTGGCCATCAGCCATGCTGCCTCACCATGATCCCTGTTGCTGTCAGGTGTCATGGGAAGCAGAAACAGGCATCCAGCCACATAGCAACCTGATAGACTGCTAATCACCTTGGGCAAGATCTCAGTGCTGTCCACAGCACAGCCATCACCATACATTCTGTGGTTCCCAACCCGTACACCCTTTTGGGACTGTTACTCAATTGCCCCAAGGGTTTGGAAACTCTCCCACTATTTTCAGGGGGACCCTAGCAACAGATTTGGTTATAGGACAGCCTGTTGCTCTATCTCTTCCAGCTCCATCATGGTTCCCTGAAAAAGGAAAAAATGAGGCTTTAAAACTGTAAAATGTCTAGAGGCTGTCAAGCTGCTAAATTACACCTCTCCTACCTATAACGCCAGTTCAAGATCTCCAGCTGTCAATGCCACCGCAAATGTTGTCTGTCTACATTGCGTCAGTCTTCTGCCACCCACGGCCTGCTGGTACACCTGCCTGGACTTTAAAAATGCCACCTTCTGTCTTTGGTTGGCACCTGTCAGCCTTTAAATGAACCCCTCTTTGCCTTTAAATGAAAAGACCCCAGTTCTGGATTCAAAAGCCAACTGACCTGGACACAGCCCCTTAGAGGTTCAAAAACTTGTTTACCCTCTTTAAAAAAGACAAAAAACAAAGCCTATGCAAATTTCTTAGAGCTGCTGGCTGCTGTAAAATCTAGATCCTTGAGTTCACAAAAACAACGATGCTTACTCAGGCTGTCAGCCCCTGGGAGTGCCCAGAGACCTACCTTTGTAAATACTTGGACCAGTCGCAGATTGCTGCTTCCCTGCTTTGCCCCCATGCTCTAATAACCAGTGTCCTTCTGATCAAAAAAACTGGGAAGCTCACCTTAGGCCAAGTCCTAACTGCCCTGGTGCCACATGCTGTGCTGAACCTCACCCAGTATCAAGGACTCATACAAATATCTCTCCCTGACACTTGTGGTGATACAACGACTCGATACCTGCTCACAGAGCTGTGTCCAACAGACCATGATTGCCTGGCACTGTCTGATAAACTGTTCTTGAGCCAATCAGGCTTAAAAAAATACCCTCCCCCCGACAGATGCTGGTTACATCTTGTTAGGACAGCTAATATGCTGTGTTCACTGTGAACAAAGTTATTTTGGCCTAAGTTCTCCTGCTACTGCTTTCTGCTGCTATTTGGAAACCTGCCACCAACGACGCACAACCAGACCTGCCCCCACCATCTGTTCTACAAGCTCGAGCCACAGAGTTGGCACCCATACCCCTACAGCCAGCTCAACCTTCAGTGTCTGTATCACTGGCCCCGACCTCCACCCGGCATGACTTAGTGCTCATCTGCACCTTCTCAGGCTGACCAAGATGACAAAAGTTTGTAAGGGCCTGCTGTTAAAAATCATCCTTAGAGCCGGGGATTTAGCTCAGTGGCGTAAGTGCTTGCCTGGTAGGTGTGAGGTTGTGAGTTCAATCCATGGTACCAAAAAAAAAAAAAAATCATCCTTAGATATGGCCTGCCTTTTATCATTGGCAATGACAGCAGGCCTGCATTTGTAGCAGAGATAATTAAATAAAAACTACATACAACATACAGACCACAAGCTCTAAAACATAACCCTACAGAAACAGCTTGTAACTAACTCCACAAAAACTTAGCTGAAAGACCAGCTGTACCTGTAGACATTCCTGCACACACATATAACCCAGGTACATATTAACTACCTCTACAAGTTTCAGAAATCTAGCCTTAAAGCCACTAAAAAAATTTACCTGGAGAGCTCCTCCAGGGCTCACTCTAAAGAAAGGACGCACTCAAAACCCTGCTGCTGTCCCGCTGGACGCTGACAGGCTGATGTAAGACTGAAGCTTCAGGACAGGGTTCATGGGATTCCAAGTGTGGTTGCTTACCCCATTTCTTACCCATGTGTACTTGATACTGTGATATCCAGCTTGGTTCTTGCTCCCTGTCCTACTGGCTGTGACCTTTGCCTTGGCCTTGTGGACAGTTGCCCCAGAAGAATGGAAGGCAGCCTTACTCTCTGTATGGTTTTGTTAGTCAAACTTGTTATTGTAAACTGTCTTGCCTACCAAGAAAAGTCTAGGGCTATCAGTTATAGTCAGAAAATATTTGTTATTACTAATGTGCTGGCATTTACTGTTGGGGTCTGGATTCTGGCTGTGTTTAATTTAACCATGGAAAATCAAATTGCCACAACCAGAGCTCCTATTGAGTTTCACTTGGTAAAAACTGACACCTGGGAGGTAATTCAGTCCACAGTCTGGAATAAACAGGGCCAGTAATTGTCAGATTTGATCCTTGCCAAATTATTGCCATTCCAGATGCATGAATGCCCTCTTGTCAAAAGGAGCCCAGGAGACCCCACAAGGAATCTGCTTTGATGGCTTTTGATTTCTATCTGTACCCTGGGAACAGATATGGACACAGGTTGCAGATACAGAATGGACTATAACTGCGCCTACTGGGAATATGTGTCCATAGCCTCCTATCAAGGGGAACCCAGTGATAGCAGAAACAGACCACCTTAAGGTCACTTCTCAATTAGATACATGAGAACAAACAAACAAAAAAAAAGTTGTTAATGCCCTAAAAAAAAAAAAGCCTGCTATTTTGTTTGCATGCTAATAGGGCTAAAGTAGTTCAAAAAGGTCTACAACAATCACAAGAGAAGTTAAATAACCAGGCACTTACTTTGTTTCAGAACAGATCAAGGACACAAGTTTTCAAATGGCC
>RJWM01020961.1:0-36185 GCA_004363535.1 Dasyprocta punctata
CAGAAATTCTTAATTTTAATATAATCCACTTCACTGTTATTTTACTTCACTAGAAGTAGTGGGGTTTGGGCTCTTTTTTTTTTAATTTTAAAGGGAATAAAACAAAACAATAAAATGAAACAAAACAAAACAATGAGAGTGATATTGGTCTTCAAAAACAAGGCAGTAGGAAATTCACAATAGTTACTATATTGCATATTGTTATCCTCTAAATAGATGCTTAGAGTACCAGCTTTAGATCTGTAAAGTCAATCAAGTAATGCAAGCATTAAGTTCTTTCTTTACTTCAGTTACTATCATCTCAGCCTGTATTCCTCCGAATCATCCAGTTGCTTATGTTTTGGGTGGGGGATCTTCTTTCCCTGCCTGTGTGCCAGTTGACTCATGAGGAGGGTGCTGCTTTCTGGTTCTTTCTCAGCTGGCTCAACCACAGCTGGTGCATGGGAGGGTACTATTTCCTCTGCAGTCTTATTCTGGAAAATATTTTTGTATGTAACATGAGTTAGGCATTAATGATTTAATTATTTATATTGCCATGCAATTGACTGATCCAATTCTTTGTATTTCTCTAATTCTATTGGTTAATTCCTATCTATATGCCAGCACCATACTGTTTTGATTAGTGTAGTTTATATCACGTAGTGACAACAGGTAATATAAACATATTCTTCAAGATTATCTTGACCTTTAACATTAACCTGATGAATCTCCACACAAACATTAAAACCTCCTGAGATACTGGGTAGGACTCAATTGAATCTATAACTCAGAGTGGGAGAACACACATATGCAGTAAACTAAACCCAGAATTTTAGTCCATGAGCGTGGTATTTCCCTCTGCTTATTATTTGGCTATTTTCCAGTTTCTCTCAAAAGTGTATTGTAATTTTCTGGGCATAGCAACCTTTGCCATATTCTATTTGGCTTATTCCTAGGTATTTAATATACATTTGGTGCTGTTGTATAACCATTTTTAGATGTTCATTTTCTTTTTTTTATTGCTATTGAATAGTAATGCAGTCTATTTTTATATACTGAATTTGAATCTAGTGACCCTGTTAGTTCTTCAGTGATTCTAATAAAATATCTGTGGATTCTTTGAGTTTTTTTATGCACATATTCCTGTTACCCATAAATAATGAGATGTTTTATAACCATTCAATATTTACAGCTTTTATTTCTTTTTGTTTTGCTTTATTGTATGGGTAATATCTTCAGTATAATCCTGAATATAAATGGTAAAAGTTGACATACTGTTTTCTTTCTGATTTGAAGAGAAATGCTTTAAGTATTTTACTAGAATGTGTTAAGCTTGATGTAGATTCTCTTATAGATACATTTTGGCAGACTAAGAAAATTACCTTCCATTCCTAATTTGCTGTAACTTATCATGTGTAGGCTCATCACATGGTTTTTATTGCATCTTTGCAGATGATCATATGATTTTTGCAAATTCCACTGAGTTTGACATGTTAAAATAATTCAGTATTGCTGGAGTAAGCAACCTCATTTTGCTGTGATCTATTATTTTTGTATTACTGAATTTGACTTACTACCCTTTGGTTTAAAACTTCTGCAACTTTCCTCAGGAAAGATCCTGGCCTATAATTTTCTTACTTACTATATCCTTGCCAGATTCTGGTAGTAAGATTATATTGGCCTCATAAAATCAGTTGGGAAGTGCTGCCTTTTTTCCTATTCCCTAGAAGTTTTGTTGAAAATTGTTATTTCTTCCTTAATAGCAATGAAGCATTCTGAGACTGGAATTTTCTTTATAAGGAAATTTTAAACTATGGATTTTATTTCTTTACTAGATTTAGTATTATTTAGGTTTTATATTTTTCCTTAAGCCAATTTTTAAACTTCTATTTTTCTAGGAATGTGTGATGTCACTTGAAATTTTAAATGTATTTTCATAAGGCTGCTCAAAATTATTCTCTTATAGCAGCATAATTTGTAATAGCTAAATCTTGGAAATAGCCCAGGTGCCCATCAACTGAGGAATGGATAAAGATTTTTTTTTAGTATAATGGAGTACTACTCAGACATAAAGAAGGATAAACTGGAGACTTTTATAGGTAAAAGGATGCAACTCAAGACCATACTCATAAGTGAAATAAATCAGATCCATATGTGTAAAAACCTTATTATATCACTAGTGTGAGAAACTAAACAAGTAAATAGGATCTGAAATGTATACTAGATATTGTGAAATGGGAAGAAGCTGTTCAAAAGAAAAGACAAACTGTGATAGGGGAAAGGGGAAAGGAAGAAAAAGAAAAAGAAAAAAATATGTATATACAAGATAGTTAAGATAATTATATAGCTAGCTTCTCTTAGTTCCTTGAAAAGAATGTTTTATGCTAATATTGTTTAGACAAGATATCATGACTATATCCTGTACTCTGAATAACTACTATGAAGACAATGTATTAACTATTGTAACTGTCCTACTAACTTGTTTTGAAATTCAGTTGCATTGTTTATCTTTTTTCTCCTTACAATAAAAAATTCTCTTATAGTTTCTTGATTATCTGTAAGATCTGTGATGGTATTTCCCTTTTCAGAGTCAGTCTTGAAAATTTGTACTTTCTTCCCTCTTAATAATTTGTATTAATAAAAAATTCATTGTTTTAGTCTTTTCAAAGAAACAATTTTTTAATTTGTTGACTCTATTATTTATTTCTATGCTATTAATTTTGATCTTCCAGATATGATTTTCTTTTAAAATTTTTTTATAAGTTTGTGATAATGACAACTACACTCACTTCAGGGAGGTGGTGAGTCTGCACATCGCGTACCCTTTCCGTGTCCTCTCCCTGCCGTCCGTCTCACTCCTGCAGACTCTGCCTCCCTGTTTCCTGTCACCCCTCTTTCATTTTTCTCTTTAGAGGTTTTACTTTGGGTGTCTCATATTAGAGAAACCGATGTGATATTAACTGTCTATGTTTGATTTATTCCAGTTAGTATCATGGTCTCAATATTCATCCAACTTGACTCATTTTTAGACATAATTTGCTTTTAATTTTATGATCTTGGGGTGAATACTTATGTCTCTAGTTTTTGGTCTTTTTCTCTTTTGGTATATGTATTTTATATTATTGTATAAGGCTGCATCTTTCGTCCAAGTATGATTTTCATGGTAGTCTGAAGTTTTGATATGTTATATTTTCATCATAATTCTATTAAATATTTTCTAATATTCATTTTTATTATTTCACCAATTGTTATTAAAAGAAACACTTAATTTCCAAGCATTTGAGGATATTCTTATATGTTAATTTCTAATACAATTCCATTGACTTGAGAGACTATACTTTAAATGGCTCTAGAGTCTTTGAACTTGCTAAAACTTACCTTGCAGACTAGTGTATAGTTACATAGGTTACCTTTAAAATCTTCCATTTAAACTTGAAAAAATGTATTCTGCAGTTGCTGAGTTCAGTGTTTTATATTTGTCCATAAGCTCGAATTTTCTATATTTTACCTAACTTTTTCATCAGCTTATTTTATCAGTTATTGAAATAAATTCATTTAAATCTCTCATTTTATTGTTAATTCATCTATTTTCCTGTTTTTGCTGTGTCAACATTTTTATCCTTTGATTTTTTCTTTATTGTTAGTTATATATCTCTTTTTCTTTAGTGGTTGCTTTTAGTGATAAAGGCATACTTCTTTGATATACACATACATAAATTAGTTTTATTACTTTCTTCAAGAATTTCTCTTCCTTTTGTATTATCTCATGTACTTTAATTTACACTATTTAATCCATACAAGACATTATTATTATCATATTGTATATCACATATTCATTCAGATGTGATGCACACGTAATCTTTCTGCCGGCCTTTGTTTGTTTCTGATTTTCTGGGCTTTTTTTCTAAGATAGTTTCCCCTTTTCTTCTCCAGAAGAAAATCCTTTAATACTCTTTTTTAGGACAGGTTCATTTGTGATATATTATTTCAACATACTTCATCTCATCATTGAGTATTTTAAAGGAAGATTTTCACATTATAGATGATTGGATTGACAACTATTCTCTTTCAGTGTCTTGCAGGATCATGTCCCGTCATCTTTGGACTTCTTGTTTTAGTCAGATTTCCATCACCATAATAGATACTTACGATAATCAACTTCCATCGATAGAAGGTTTACCTCAGCTTACAGTGGTAGAGTACTTGGGCAGGACTATGCAGTAAAGGAAAATCACTCACTGCATGACCAGTAAGCGAAGAGAGAAGGAGGAGGGGCCTGGCCCCTCTTAATCCTCTTAGAGTGCATGCGAGCGCAAGCCTCTAACAGCCTGGAGACTTCCTGCTAGGCCCTACCTTTGGAAACTTTTACCACTTTCTAATAGTCCAAGGGGCTGACCAAGCCTTTGGAATCTTTGTGGTCTCTGGTCAGGCATCCTAGATCCAAACTGCAGCACTTCTATGTTTTCTGCTCAAACATTATCCTTAAGTTTTATTATTGATCCTTTAAAAGAAAGATGATCTGCTCTATCTTCTTGTTTTTTAGCAGTTCACCATGCTATGTCAAGATACGATTTTTTTTGTTTTCATTCTCCTTGAATATGATAGTGGTTTTTTTTGAATATGTGGCTTGATGTCTTCAGTTTTGAAAAAATTTTTTTCATTTAATTTCCTACATTAAATTTCATCTCCATTTTCTTTCTTCTTTCCTCCTGAGATTTCATTTGCACATATATTATCTTTTCTCCATGATCTGTATGTCTCTCATATTCTTTTATGGGATTTCCACCGTATTTTCTTGCTGTATCTCTGCCTGGGAGCACAGGTATGTCCTATGTTCAGCTGTGTTTTACTTGTTGCTAATCTCATTGAGTCATTAACTTAGAGTTTTTGATTCTAGATTTTGAAGTTGAGTCTTTCTTATGGATGTCATTTTTCTACTAACATTCTTCACTATTCCTATATTTTGTGGAAAATATTAATTTTAGTTATTTTAGAAGCCATAACTGATAATTCTAATATCAATTTTGTCATCTGTCTGTTTCTCTGATCTTTTTGTCCCTCTAGATTTTTGAGGTTTTGTTTGTATGTCTTTATTTTTTTTAAAGGCTTCCAATATTTATTGCTGATGCATTAGTGCTAATCACAGAAAAAGATTAAGATTCCTGATTAAGAACATTCAACTGTCCAGTCAATGGTACTTTTTACACTTGATACGGTGATATAATCTTGACCATGATGAAGCATCACCTTGTGACCTCCGAGGGGTAAACGTGCTGCAGCTCATGTGCAGTTCCTTAAGGTCCCCGACTGGTCCTCCCCGGCGTCTCCTCTGGGAGTTGTACCTGATTTTATTCCCAGTCTTCATCCAAATCTATCGAGGAATGGGACGATTCTGCTTTTGCTTTTTGGCCAGGAATCATTTGATTCTGAAAGTCTTTGAGAAGACATAGTTAGCCTCAGAGGCAGGAGCACACATTCGATGGCAGACAGAAGCAGAAGAACTGTTTGCATGTCTTTAAATCTATGTGGGTTTGACTAATTATTTGACACATATATGAAGAATCGTATCTGCTCTCAGTCCTCTTCTTTGGCCAATTAGTGTCTGCATTTCAGCCCAATGACTCTTATAAAGTAGTAAATGGCACAAGTTACTTCCCTATGTTTGTGAACTTGGCTTATCTCCAGGCTACCTTGTTATCTCCCCGAATCCTTTAAACTGATTACTTAATGTTTTCTTTGTAAAAAATCTTAATTATTCTTGCTGTTCTCTGTGGTAGATACAAGTTGCTATGTCACTGCCAAAAGAAGAAATTTTTAAAAATCTTCATCCTTGAGTTATAACTCCCTTCTTTTGGGGGTTTAGGTTTCTGGGACCATAGTCTTAGTGCTATTAATCCATTTCCATGTGGTCAGTGAAGACTGCATAGGTTACATATAACAGAAAAAAGGACACTGACCCCCTTCTCATGTATAATGTATTGGTTATCTTTTAGGATCCATAGAAATAATTTAAAAATATGTTTGCTACAAAATTATCTCAACTTTGAGCCTTTAGGGGATAAAGTCTTTGAAGCTTTGCAACTTCATGCTAGTAGAGGAATTATTTACATTTCCCAAATTTCTCTGTAGTTTCCAAATTTTATGTTACAGATATAGATCTTGTGGCATCTATTAATAAGGAAAGTGGTTCCTTTATCAACATTCCATCAAGTGAAAATAGCAGGTTGATAGAAAACTGTGGCTATACCAATTTATGTAGAAAAGTGGCTAATCTGTTTCTGGTACTTGGACTGGAACTCTCTCATGTCCTGCTTGAGTTTGGTTTTGAGTTTGGATTTCCTTATGAAACTATGCTGTATTCTACATTCTTTGTAGTATGTTCATGAAAATAGATTCTGTTTATATGGGAAGATAATCATCGGTTGACTTTGGAAGTTAAGGATAACATTTCGGATGGTTGTTCAGAGATATGTTTAAGTATTTCTTATTCTTCTGGTGGCTAAAAGGTGACTGCTTCTTAAAAATGTGGGATGAGGATGAGGATTTCAATCCCCTAAAGAGTGACTAACTTTAGACAATTTGTCGAAAGTTAATAGAGCACTCACTGTGTGCCAGGTTTAACAGACACTCCTGCTTGAGGTGATCGGTGTATTGACGGGAAGGATGGATGGTGTATAGTGCTAGAGAAGGGGAGGGAACTTGGATTATGCAAACAAAATTAAACTACCAAGTTTATTTCCAGGGTCACTTTTTAGAGAAATGTGTATTTATAATATCCATTGTGATTCTTTAAGGTAAAGAAGGATGAATACAAAAATATAGCATTTTCCCAATGAATCTAAGCTTTGTCTAATCTCAACTTTTTTGCTAGTTCAAAAACATTCACATTTTTGGTATATTCTCCACATTTGGTGATGATGCTGGAAGAAGCAGAGAGAGAAAAAGTGTTGAGTAAGAGTCTGAGATGAGATGATAAATTTCAACTCCTTATATTCATTTTCACTGTTGTTAAGAAATCTTTATGTGTGTGGGGTTTTTTGTTTGTTTGTTTGTTGTTTGTTTTGGTTCTGACTTTAAGCCTTTGGCGGGAATGTTTCTATCAAAACTAAACAGTCATCCAAACAGAATTCTGTGAGTTCCTCCCTTCCTCTGAGAGTGAGGTGCAGGTGTTAGAAAGAAGGCAAAAGTGAAAGTGGTTTTCCTGTGCAAATTCCCTTGCCTGAGACTGGTTGCTTCCTATTTTGAATTCACCTGATAGCTTGGTTTTCCATCAGTGTCTGACAGATGAGGTTAGAATGAACCTCTCTGAAAGAGAATTCACGCAAGCCACACTTTGGAACATGAGTTCTAATGGGAAATCCAATGCAATCATACCCATGTGCCTGTCCCTTTTTCCAAGGGAAGTTTGGAGGAGAAAACAGCACAAGTCATCCTGGGGCAAGTGACTAGTGACTTATGTAATCCATCGATACAGTTTAAAACATTGTTTGACTTAAGTCTTCTCTTTGTCATGCAACTACAACATTTATGAGTTATTAAATACCTTTTGCTGGCATATTGTGTGTGTGCCGGCAGATCGGGGTAGGTATGACCTCATATTTAGTCCCCCTAGATTCTACACAGAGTAACAGTTGCTCTTGGCGGATCTGGGATCTGGGGAGTCAGAGGGAATCTTATATCCTACTTGACAACAATGGCACAGCTACCTCTTTAAGGGGCTCTCTAAGGGAAGTAGTTATACTATTGAAAAAGGAGAAACTCGGAGTGTTAGAAGGAGATATCATGGATAATAACTAATTTCTTGGCACCAGCGCACACTGTGGTACCTGAGTCTGTTATCCCTGTCCCTCTGAGCAGAGCTGCTTCAACTAACTTTGCTAGCGATAGGGCAGCTGTTATTTCTCCTGAGTCTTCCAGAGAAAAAATTTTATAAATAGTTTGCTTAGTGTGTCAATCTGTGCATCTGGGAAGCATAATGCGTTCTTGGCACCAGAGTGCACTGTGACGTCTGTTGATTGCCTCTTGCAGGAGGAGAAGGGTTGAGTTCTTCTATTTAGAGTATTGGGTATTTTGGTGTCTATTATTTAGAAAGTTGTGATTGGGATCTCTCTTCAAGCTGAGATTATTTTTGTCTCCACATAATCAAAGCCAGACTTCCCAAGGGAGGTTGCAGGGTGGTGGCTGGTGCACTTGTGTACAACCAATTGCTGCAGGAGAATGGGATTCAAACAAGGAAAATTGTTCTGGAGGGGTTTGGTCTTACGGTTTTGATAATGCATATGGCAAAGCTAGAAATACATGTATACTTTCTCTGGAATAAACAGCATAAAACTATAGCTTCTTTGATGAAGTTTTGCCTTGATTTTGGAAAGGGAGACGACAAATTGCACATCAAGCTTAAGTTATAGTCAGTGAAATCTAGTTTATAATTCCTTTATGAAGGGTGGTCTGCTCTAGTCTCTTGTGGGACAAGAAGGATTTTACTTGTCTTTGCTCATGATGTTCCTTCAACACAGTTACTTTTCCTTCCATGCCTAGATGCCATTCAGCTTTCCTGATATTGCTGAAATGCTCCTTTCTTCATCTCAGGACAATGCCTCCTTCGAACTTCCTTCAACACATCAAATCTTTTCCTTATCCAGTCTTTATCACTTATCAGATTTATCTTTGAGTATAGTTTGAAGTACATTTTTTAAAGCTGAGTGAGAATGTCGATGAGGGTGAGCATTTCATGGCTGACCTTTTGAGACTTGCTGAGCCTAACTCAGTGCTGTGATGCATAGCACGTTATTTCCTTAATTTTACTCTTCGTTCATTTCTTGGCAGGAATTATGTAACTTCTCAGGATTTCACTTAATAAATTTGTGAAGCATATTAATATGGCTCTGCATTGTTCCTTTAAAAATATTCCATTGGGAATAACTTGCTTGCTTGTCGAGGGTGGGCCTGGGACCTGCCCCTTCTATGGGAAGCAATAAGAGAGCCATTTTCCTCCTGCTGCTGACACCCCTCCACCTCACCTTCGCTGCACCTGTCACTCCCTACGTGCATGCTGGGCTTTCACAACGCTATTGAATATTTCTGTCCCATTAAATCCTCTCGATGAAGAAAGGAACATGACCAGCATTAATCTCTCAACTCTTATGAGTGACAAGGAAAACAGTTCACATAAAACCTTAAATGAGTTGTGTGGCATTGTAGAATTTGTAAGTAAGGGAAAGATTCAAAATCTTTTAAATTCTTATTCCATACATTTCTACTAGACCAGCTAGCATTTCCCAACTGTGGCCTTTCATTATCTCCTTTCCTAATGTTCCTTCTTGTAGCTGTGTAAAGTTTTGTTTAAAACTTTTATTTTAGTCTATTACTTTTAAAATTTGAATATGTTGATTTAAAAGGAAATGGTTCGTTGTCACTAATGGAACACTAATGTCACTTGCCATAAATGGAAAATCTCCTTAAAATAAGTAGACATAGCACCGTGTTATTAAATTCTGAGTCATAAAATCATAAGGACCAATGAAAATCCACAAGTAAGCAGAAGCAGAAATGAGAAGTATCCACAAATAAGTCGAAATCCAATGAATTGAGCAGCTGGTATTTAACTCCAGGAGAAGCATAAGCAGAATTTGACAGGAACTGAGTTACCTCAATGGCAGAGTGTACAACAACTTCAAAACAAGTCATTAAATCTCTCTGGATCTGGAAATCAGGTCTAGTGCGCAAGTGACAGTTCAGTTTCCCTGAGGTCTAGCCATGGTGAGCCGGGGTCCAGATTTTTACTTGCATGCTTGTACTACAGAGACCTTTGCTATAGAAAGTTTTAATGGGTCTTTACTGTAAATGAATCTTAGACAATAGTAATGAGGTTTGTTCCTTAGTGGTCACTAGCAGCTAAGAAGGTAGTGGGGAGAGGGGATAGCAGGAGATTAGATACCAAAATACAAGCAGAGGGGAGAAATAAATTCTAGCATTCTACAGCACAGGAGGTCAGCTACAATTACAACAATTTATTATGTATATTTTTATTAGCTCATGTTTGCAGTACATAATACTTATGTCCTTTGTATGGAGTTAGTGCATGCATGTAACACATCTGAATTTCTTTTTGCATCCCTTTTCCTTCCTCTCCTTTCTTCTTCCTTCTACCTCTTGATTCTCTTCCCATTTGAGAAAAATCTATCTCCCCATTTCCTGTTATCTGTCTTTTATTTCACCCTTTATTTATAATTTAGGCTTCTCATATAAGAGAAACCATGACATAGTCAAGTTCGTCTATCTGATTTATTTCTCTTAGCTTTATGTTCTCAAGTCGCATTCATTTACCTATGAATGCCTCAAATTTATCTTTCTTTACGGCAGTGTAGTACTCCATTGTTTGTAAATGTTACATTTTCTTTATTCCTTCATCCATTGATGAACACGTAGGCTGCTTCCAAGATTTAGCTATCACGAACTGTGTTGCTGTTATGCATATGTCCCTGTAATATGTTGCCTTTCACTCTTTTGGAATCTTCCTAAAAGGGAAATAGTTGAGTCAAGTGGAATCTCTAGTTTTAGTTTTTTGAGGATTCTCCATACTGATTTCTATAATGGCTGTAGAGTTGGAAGGTTCCCATCACAAAGAAATTATAAGGATGTAAGGAGATGGAAATGCTAATTACCCCAATTTGATCAATACTCTTAATTGATCAAGTCAGGATAAAATATTCTGTATCCTATAAATATGAACAATCATTATGTATCTATTTTTCCTAAACTAAGTAAAAGTCTAATGCAATTCCAGTTAAAACATGAAGGATTTATTTTTTAACCTAAAAAACTGATTTTAAAGTTTGACAGAAGATGGGTGTGGTAGTACACGCCTGTAATCCCAACACTTGGGAGGCTGAGGAAGGAGGATCCCTATGATTTTGAGGCCAGCCTGAGCTACAAAGCAAGTTCAAAGCCAGCCTGAACTTCACAGTGGAACATTATCTCAAAAAAAAGTTTGGCAGAGAGTAAGAGACAAGCTTGACCAAAAAAGTCAAGAAGAAGATGAATAATGGGGCACATATGCTGCCAAATTTTAAGGGTTTTATAGAAATATAATATAAATATTATGGAACCAGGACCAGAACTGACGGGCTGGGGGAAAAGCAGCAAGGCCAGAGCTTAGGATAGGATAGGGGTGTCAGGGTATTTAACTACTCCTGGAAAAAAAGTCTAAATCAAACGACATAGCACATCAACTGCAGACTGATAAAAGACTTTCATATGAAATGAAACTGCCAAAGATGTAAATCAAAATATAACAGAATCTGATCTAGGCATAGTGGAATTGTTTTCCAAAGCTCTCTGTATAGGGCCAGATTTATGGATTTATAATCAGAGACGTTCTAAAGGTCCAACATTCAGCTTAGGTCTCTATTGTTGGCGTCTTGAAAATCTCAGTGATCGTGTGATGAGGATTCCCCTACTCTGGTTTGAATGAGTCTTCTAATAGCTCACATTTTAAAAACTTAAAACTCAAACTTATATATTAATGGCCTTTGGAGCTGTGGGACCTTTGGGAGGAAATTAGGGTTAGACAAGGTCATGAGAGTGGCACTCCTATGATGACATTAGTGACTTTATCACAGGAGGAAGAGAAGCCAGGCAGGGTATTGCAAACTTTTACCCCAATTCTTGACTGACTGAGCAAGAAGATCACAAGTCTGAGGCCAGTTTGAGATACACAGTGAGGCCCTGTCTCAATAAAATCAAGCCGAGAAGAGGAGGAGGGCCTGAGGCCACACCCTTGCTGTCTCAGCAGGTGACGCCCTTCTTCACGTTGTGATGCAGCGTGAAGCCCCTCACCAGGTGTCAGAAAGATGCTGACTCCATGCCCGTGGACTTTTCCACCCCCAGAACTGTGAACCAAATAAACTTCTGTTCTTTATAAAATATTCAATCATAGCTGTTTTGTTATAGTAATAGAAATTTGACAAAGACAGCTCTACATTTTTATTTTTCACTGGATCTTGTAAATTATAGTTGGCCCTGCCTATTTATAAATCACTGGTCATGATGGCACACATCTGTAATCCCAGCACTTAGGAGGTTGAGGGAGGAGGATCACCATGGGTTTGAGGTCAACCTGAGCTGGTTTCAAAAATCCAAGAAAGAAAGAATGATAGGAAGAAAGAAAGCTCAAACTAGAAACTGTAAGGCTGAAGATTGCTAAATAAAAATCGAGCACTTCTCTATTTGAAACATCAAGTATAATATTAAAATGTTAACAGCAAATTGGTAGGAAATATTTGCAATGTACATGGCAAAGATAAAATCTGTGAAGAGTTTTTCCAAATTATCGAGAAAAAGACACTGTAAGAAAAAAGAATGTAAGAAGAAAGAATGATCAAATAATATGAGAAAAAAATTCACAAATACAAATAAAATATAAAAAGTTCCATGAATATATGATTATTATAGCGACTTTTAATGTGCAGTGTTTTGAATCTAATGAGGATTTAAAAGGCACATTATAATTTTGTGTAAATTAGTACAACTTTTCTGGGGACAATGTAGTTTTTTCCAGATTATTAAGAAAAATAAAAACATGCCAAGGGAGACAAATGGTCAAAGGACATGAGAAGAAAATCCACATTTTAAACCCAGTTGACCTTTGCCTTCTGTGGCCATATTTCAGCCCTTCTTCCTCCAGTTTATACCGCTTCCTGCTAATTTGCATCTGGTTTTAAGGCCTACATTAATTTCCTAGGGCTGCCATAATGCAGAACAAACTGGGTGGCTTAAAAATAACAGGAATGTATTACCTCGTTGCTCTGCAGGCCATATATCTGAAATCAAGGCGTTGGCAGGGTCAGGCTCCTTTGAAAGCCTGAACTGAAGGATCTGCTGTATGAAGCTGTCAGATTTTTTTGGCCCCCAACCATTTGTTTTCCTAGTGGGTGCACTACTATACTCTTCCACTTTCACAGGAAGGTCTCCCAAGTTACTTTGCATTGTTTTCCCTCTGTACTGGGTACAGATCTGCCCTTTCTATAAGGATACCAGTCAAATGAATTGACTTACCCTAAAAACCTCAACTTGATTATTCTGTTAAAGACTTTATCTCTAAATAAGAGTACACTGTGAAATACTGGGTATTACAACTGCAATATATCATTTTGGAGGAGACATAATTCAACCCATGATGTGATGTGGTCCCATGTGAACTCTCTCACCTATGATCTGTTTGATGCCTTAATGATCTTTCTCTGAATCTGAATTTCTTCTCTCTGTCCACAGTCAGAAACAAAAGTTGCACATTTTAGACAAAAGGGGTTTCTGGTTGTATGGGAACTTCCAGGACTGTCCCTTTTCATTCCCCAGCTCAAGGCATCATTTTCATCTTTTCTGAAACTGACTTATTCATTTCCACAAGAAGCTCCTGGGTTCCTTCCAGTGATTCTAGCCAAACCAGCTCAGAATCTCTGAAGTTCTGAGGAACTTCAAACACCATGAAGCTATCTGACCAGTGAGTGAGTGGGGATGGAGTGTGCTAGAATGCAGGAGGATCCTGGTGCCTGAAGTGTGGGTGTTGGGCTGGGTGGGAGGTATGGGTGCGAGGCAGGAGGCCGTCATCTGCTCACTGCCCAGACTCCTTCCTGTGTTGTTGATACTTTTTTTTTCAAAACATTCTGCTGCTCCTTTCTTAGGCTCTTGTGCCTAAGGAATTTTTTAGCCTTATGAAATACAGTTAAAATGAGTCAATGTAGAAGAAGGCATGAGGCACCAAAGACCCTCTGAAGGCACAGGTGAAGTCTCATTGAAGGAATCTTACAGGTCAGCCAGGTTGGTCTGTGGTCAAGGCGGAATAAGGGACTGGTGAAATTGGAGGAGGGGTATGCCTTCATGTGAGGGAATATTCTTGTACTGAAGAGTGGATGGGAGGGCTATCTAAATGAGAAGAGTTCAGAAATCTCAGCAATCATCTCTGTTTAACTTTAAGCTTTTCTTAAACTCTCTTCTTGATCTGTCTGCCTTTTGGCAGGTGTGGCTGGTTTTCCTTTCAGCCATCTCCTTCTCCTTTATTCTGGGGACTGTGGAAAGAATCCACACACCTTTTCCCCTTGGGTTCAACCCATACAATAATATCAGTGACTACAAAAACGACAATTCATGTTTGCATGGTGTCTTGAGGTTTACACAATTCTTTCATTTACACAATCTTATTTTATAATTAGATAAGGCAGATATTTTACAAGTAGATCTTTATGGAGGAACTGGGACTGAGAGAACAGAAGCAGCACTGCAAGTCATAAATGTAATAAAATGAAAGACAGCAGACTCCCTCTGCAGGGTACGAAGGCCCCACCATAGAGAAGCTTGGCTGGACAGGCGACAGGCCTGCTAGCCCTGTTCAGCTCTTCTGGGAGAGCAGTAACCTCATGAGCGGTCTGGAGCCTGCTGTCCACAGACATTGGGCAGGTCTTCCCTCATGCCAATATATGCTCTTTTGATGGAAAATGAGTAAAGGAAAATTTGCTTAAACAGTTCCTAAGTATTAATGGTGGGAATACTTTCCAAAAAATGTGTGCTTAGGTGACTTTACCATTGTAAGAACATCACAGAGTGTGCTCACACAATCTAAGATGGCTGTGAGGTCACTAGGTGTTGTAATCTGTGGCGCCGTGGCTGCATATAGGACAAAGCTTCATTACATAGCACATGACTTTTCTCTCTGGGGGATTTCGGTCTCCAAGATTAATGGAGGGCATCAAAAGAGGAACAAGAGGAAGACTGTTCCTTCAGGGAACACATTTGAATAGAAATGCAGGACCAGGTAGGGGAAAGATTTATTTTCTTAACAGCTAGATGTCTGCGAGTGAGCTGATGAGAACGTTATCTCTGTGACTGATGGAGAGGACGTGCAGCAGAGGGTGTATCCAGACTAGGCGGAGTGTTCAACGGCTGCCATCAGATGAAAATCTGGTAGCATGTGGCATGTGATCTGATAAAAGAATTATTTGAATTTATATTCACCACATGCAGGTGCTGTCCTTTGTGTGTTGTGTGTGTGTGTTTAAGGCCCTTTCACTATCCTTAGTTCCATTTCTCTATTTTTAGTCAGAAGGGTCGATTCTATAGTCTACACTTTCCAGGACCTCCTATCAGCCAGTTTCTGAAAAAAATGTCTGGGTCACAGCTGACAGTGGAAGAATAAAGCATAGAGAGAGAAGCAGAGCAGTTTATATTAGTTGGTTTTTCACTGCTACAATGAGATACACAAGGTAGCTACATCAAAAAGAAAAGAAGGATCTTTCACCAGTCACAGTTTTAGTCCACAGTTGAGGGCTACATACGGTGCTGCCTGCTTGTTGCTGGTAGAATCCCAAGGTGGTGTTGGGTGTCACATGAAGAAATATAGAGGGTATGCATGTATATCTTTGTCTACCTCTCTCCCTCTTCTTATAAAACCACCAGGGTTCAATTGTGGGGCTCTATCCTGATGAATTTATCTAATCCTAATTATCTCTCAAAAGCCACATTCTCAACAGCATATTTAGATTAACACTCCTAATACTTCATGTTGGGCATGAAATTTCAACAGATGAGCCCTTGAGGGACACATTCAAACCATGTCCAAACCACAACCTTGGGTATTTCTCTCCTTACTTTTCTTTCTGGAGTCTTCAGCAGCATCTGTATTACCTCCCTGGCCCCAGCTGCCATCACACAGGACCATTCTCCTTTGAGCTAATACAGGTGATCCTACACCTGACGTGGTGAATCTTTTAGAGCTTTCAATGATACAAACAGCAACATTCACGCCAAAGGTCCGCCAAGACGATCTTAGACCTTGTGCCTCTGTCCTCCACCTCCTCCCCAGTCCTCCCACCGAGGGCAGTAGGAGCTTCCTTGATTTGCTGATCTGGGGTTACGTCAGTGTATCCTGCTTGACTTCTCACCTCATTTGTCACCTGGCAAAACATTGGCCTGAATTAAATATCCTGTGTTTTAAATTTTCTGGTGGATTTGCTTCCTAATTAGATCCTGACTAATAAGCCCACCAGATAAGAAAGAGCCAAAACTCTTGGGCACAGTTTGGGAGGTGCCATGGCAGAATCTCCTCTCCAGAGCCCTGCAGCCTCTGACAGCCACAAACCTCAGGCTCTCATAAGCCTTTTCTTGGATGGAAGAGTTGGAAAATTGGGCTGTGTGATTTGTTGGACACATGTTTATACGGAGGGCCTGTGCAGTGCTACAGATTTCATGATTCCAAGATGTTCACTGACTTCCAAGTTTTATATATTTGAATGTTTAAAAAATAAATTTGGCTCAAAGATGAAAGGGCTGGAAATAATTTCCATGTCCTCATTTGTGTGCTTCAGATATTGCTACTGACATTTAATAAATATTTTAAACCTTTCTTCACCTTCTATATGTCAAGATAAAAAAATGACATTTTCGATAAGGGCTGAGGTTGTGGGTGGCAGTTTGTTCTTGATTAGGTACCAATGACCCATGAATACATAAAGTGATGGCCGCTAGACACCCCATGTGGCAGTATTTTCCAAAGCACAAAGCAAAGACTCATGTGAGTGTTTGTTAGTAGTCACAGGATTTAGTGTCATGAGGACTTTTTGTTTTTTAACTCCAAAATCTTCCTGTGTCATGTCTTCCCTTCCCTACTGCTTCTGATCCTGTGATTTACACCTGCCTCAAGCACGAACTCCCTCAACTCTGGTTCTTGATCCAGTTTAGTCTCCCTTCTCTCTTCATCTTCTGAGACTCCTCTACTTTCCACGTGGAAATACATCAGGGATTTTCAACCTTTTTTGTTTTTAAGCCATTTTTGGAAACATTATGAAATTGAGGACATTTTGTAAGGGCATCTGCGCTAAACATCATATATAAACCAACAAGTTAATATAACTGAAGACCATATGTGGATCACGGTTTAAGAGATCCTGCTGTATTCTGCACCTTTGATCTCTCAGCCTTCTAAATTGCTTCTCTGAGGCACATGCCACTCCCTGCACGGGTTCCTCTCATCTGAATTGAATTTTTCTTTTCCATTTCATTCCTAATTTATTTATTATTATTATTACTATTATTATTACTTTTTTGTGGCACCGAGGATTGAACTCACAACCTTGCGCCTGCTAGACAGGCACTTAAGCCACTGAGCCAAACTCCCAGCCCTAGTTTTTTGAGGCAGGGTCGCACTATGTAGCTCAGGCCAGCCTTGTGCTCATGTTATAGCCCAAGCTGGCCTCGAACTCACAACACTCCTCCTACCTCAGCCTCCCGAGTGCTGGGATTAAAGGCGTGCACCACCACACCCAGCTTCATCCCTAATTTAATTCCATGTAGTTGGAGAGCATACTTTGTAGGATATCAGTTCTTCTACATGTATTTTTTTTTAAAGAAAATGATTTTTACTGGTAAATTTTAGGTACACATAATGATTACATTCATCATAGGGATTTGTACATGCTATAACTTGATTATTTTTTTTCTGATTCAACCCCTTTCCTTTTTCTTATTCACAAAGGCTTTGTTTCCATTTTTTCCTTCTTTTCTCATTTTTTTAAACTTTTCCCTTACTTCCTTTCTTCTTACCCCCTCTTTATTCCCCTTCCCATTTGAACATTTTCTTCCTATTTCACAATGTCTATTATACATTTTGATCATTATTTACACTTTTGGCTTCTCACACCAGAGAAATAATGCAATATTTAAACATGTGTGTCTGGTTTATTTCACTTGAGAGTATGGTCTTAAGGTGCATCCATTTACACAGAAATGTCTCAGGCTTATATTTTTTTATGACAAAGTAGTCTTTCACATTTATTGAGGCTTGTTTTAGGGCTTTTATATAGTCTATTCTGGAGAATGTTCCAGAATACTGTGTAAGAGGGTTCTATAGAAGTCTTTTAGACCTAGTTGGCTTAACAAGTTAAAATATTCTATACCCTTATTTTTTGTCTATATTTTCTACCCATTATTGAAAGTGAGCTTTTGAAATCTTTAACTATTATTGTCAAGATGTATTCCCCTGAAATTCTGTCAGTTTATTACTTTATGTATTGGTGGATTCTGTTTTCAGATGCATATATGCTTATAGCTCTTGTATCTTTCTGATAGATTAACATTTTAATCATGAAATATACCTCTTTGTTCTAATAGTATAGTCACTCTTTTTCTCTTACAACCACTCTGGTTCTCTTACAGAGTTTATTATATTAACCTTATTTGCAATTTCTGGCACTTTTCATTTTTTCCCTATGAAGTCATTGAATTATTAATTTATTTCATTTGATTTCTTCCCTACCTAGGATAGAAGGAGGCTAGCTTTTTAAAATTTACTCTTGATACTTCCAAGTCAATCTTCTACCATATCCCTTCAAACTGCTGGTTTTTTTGGAAATCCCTCATACATTCAAATGACTCCCTCATTGTCTTTGGTCGGAATGATTTTTCTCAATAAGTTCATTCCCAGTCCAGCTTTCTTTTGTGCCACATTCTTGGTAATGTCTGACACACACTGATCATTATTCTAGATCTCAGACTAGCGATTTTTCACCTTCTTCACTTTCCACCCACTATGTCCACTCTCAATATTTCTGAACAATGCTTTTATGATAAAGATACAGACTCTGGACATGCCTTTTCTGACCACAACTGCCTCTCCTGACCTTTTGTTGAAACCTGCTGAGCCTGTTCTTTCTGTTCATGGCATTTTTTGGACTAAATCATGCCTGGTTGTCCAGCACACTTTCTCCGGATTTACATCTTTCTTTCCATGATAAGTGCTTCTCCTGCTAGTACATTGGATCTTTTCCTTTTATTCCTTTTAAATATTTTTTCTTCTATACTTATCCCTAAACTTTAACCTCTATTGTTCACCTGCTGCAGCCTTTATAATGGACATTTATTGGTTATTATGGCGTGAATGTAGATGTCACCCTAAAGCCTCATGCAGTTAGATGGGGACTTTCAGAGGTCGCTGGATCTTGGGTGTGCAATGCTGGGGTTAAGGGTGTGATGCTGGGATTAAGAGTGCATGATTACTAACTTAGTCCACAGATTGGTTTAGCATATTTCTGGGTATGGGATGCTGGCGGTGTGTGGTTCCACCGAAAAGATAGGCAGCCTTAAAGGAATAAAAAGGAGAGGCAGGATGCTGCTTGTTGCTTATCACTTTCTGCCAGCCATGCCATGAGCTATTTTTCCTCTGTAATGCCTCTTTGCCCTGTGTATTGGGTGATATACTATGTACCCCCAAATCCTCATATCATTTTGATGGTGCTGAGTTATTGGTTTGTTATTGGTTTGTTGTCTGGCACGGGGATTGGCAATGTGAGTGCTGTGTCTGCCCAGGGGTGGAGCCGACATACAGTGTAAGGGAAGGCGGGTCTTCCTCTTGCTTGCTTCCCCTTCTGCCCTCTCTTTTGCCAGTGTACCTTGCTGCTTGCAGCTACTATGAATGGCAGCCCCGCCCCACCACGCTGCCTTGGAGCCAACTTAAGTATGGACTGAAACTCCTGAGAAACTGTAAGAATAAACTTTTCCTTCCCTAATTTTGGGTGTTGGGTATTTTGTCTCGGCGACGAGTAAAAAGTAACTAAGACACCATGCCACCCTGCCTTGGAGCCAACCAGCTATGGACTGAAACCTCTACAAACTGTAAGTTGAAATACATCTTTCCTCTTTTAACTTTGGATGTCAGGCATTTTATCTCAGCAATGTGAATAAAATAACTAAGACAATGGCTCAACATATGTTCATTCTATTTTTCTTTGCATAAGTCTTAGACCAATTTGTGTTGCTGTAGAATTGACTCCACATCAGCTCTGGTGTAGACATTATACTTACACAAGACAGCTATGGTTTGAATAACTGTCTCTCAAATGTTCATGTGTTAGGGTTTTTTTCCTAGGGTGAGAAGACTGAGAGGTAGTGAAGCCTTTAGTAGGTAGGGCATGGTGGGAAATTCTTAGGTATTTGAGAGTGTGCCTTTGAAAAGAGTTTTGAGACACTGATGTCTTTCTCTTTTGCTTGCTTCTCATGCGGAAGTCAGTGACTTCTTCTGCTACTTACTCTGGCTGTGCTGTACTCTCTTGTTATAGGCACAGTTGACTATGGACTGAAACCTCCAAAATTGTGAGGCAAAATAAATCTTTCTCTTTGTAAATTATCTCAAATACTTTGTTATAGTGATAGAAAGTTGGCTAACACAATAACCAAAGAGAATATTATAGTTTCCTACCTATTTCTGGTTCTGGGATCGGTATGACCAAATTAAGGACAATGAGGTACAATGACTTTACCTGTACTGGTTGGCAAGAGGGCACAAGGTCTATAGAGCAGATGCTATCTAGAACCCCTTAAGTGGAATGTACAGAGGGAATAGTTAAGAGGGAAGAAATATTGAGTGTGTGGCATTGTTTGAGACTCAACAAATGATGCCTGAAACTTGAGGAGCTCCTGGACATTTCTACTATGAGACCAACAAGTTTCCTTCTTGTTCTTTTTACATTGGCTAGTTTGAGTTAGATTTCTGATTTTAGTCACCAAAAGAATTTCAACTTTTATCTTTTTCTTACATCTGGATATTTTAACCTACAACGTAAGTAAGTTATCTGGATAAACTAAAAACTTTTGATGCTTACAGTGATTCCAAGTCCTCAGACAACCTCTGTTCTTCATAGAGATAGAAATAGAGATATAGGGAAAGGGTGTGTTTATGTAATTCACAAAAGAAATGATGCAATTATCTGATATACAAAAGATTAGCCACATTGTGAATCAAGAAATGGAAATCAAACCAAAAGATACCATTTTCTTCCCTATAAAATTGGCAAAGTCTTGACCAAAAATATTAATTTTCAGCATTGTTGCCAGAACTTATATATTCTCACTAATTGTTGATGGTACTTTTTACTACTACAACTTTTTTCCTTCAAGCAATTTGGTGATATAAATTTAAAGGCTGGGCATTTTACTTAGTCTTCAACCATGTATTTCCCTTAGTCTTCAGTCATGTACTTCCCTATAGAACAAATTAAGGATACAGCAGTAAAATTACATAGTTATTTCTTGAAGCACCATATGGAAAAGCAAACATTTTGAAGGAATAAAAATATCCAAGTGATAGAAGATTTTACCTGGCAATTAAGTAGTGGTTTTGTATGACATTAAGAATTTTTTGAAACTAGATGAGGCTGGCCTTGAACTCACTATGTCGTCCAGGCTGTCACTGAACTCACAGTGATCCTCCTGCCTCAGCCTCCAGAGTGCAGAAATATTATCCTCTGGTGCAGTAGTTCCCTGGGTCCAATTTAAAAATATCATTTTAATTTAATGAAACAAAACTTTTGAGTGCCCATTTTCAAAAATGAATTCTAGCAGACCAGAGTGCCATGAAATACAATTCCTGATCTCAAGAAACTCCCAGTCCAGAAGAAGAAAACAATAACTGATGAAAGTCTTAAAAAACATTAAATGGCATCATTACTAATAACAGAAAAATCACAGGGGACGATGGAATTTATTCTAATAGGTGAATTAAGGAAAGCTTTATGGAGGAAACGACATTGGAATTTAGTTTTAACATGGACAGAACCCTGAGAGATCACAAGGCTGGTGGTCTGCTCATGCTGGTTATATTTCACAGTTAAGACTCAAAAGAGGAGAACGTGTGATCGGAAGTTCCTAATCCTGACTGAGGCCACCCTGTGGACCTGGCAGTCTGCCTACTACCCTGGGAGCCCCCTTCTCTCCAGAGAGCCCTGGTCTGAAAAACTTGCCTGAGGTCTAAGTGTGGTTGGCTGTGTGCGGTCATTCCTGGGAGTTCAGCTTGTGGTCTGAGTGTGTTTTCCATTCGATTTGTCTTTGCAAAGAGTCAGGGACTAGGGACATGGAATAGAAAACTGGAAAATTCCCAAGTTTCTTCAAAAGAGAGCTTCATGAGATCTCTAGGAAGACTATATTTAATCCTGCTGAGGATGCTGGTCAGGTGTTATCCTTTAGCTATATGTGAGAAGAGTTTTTATCTCTCAGATCAGCCTCGACCTCCAAAGGGTCAAGTCATGGCTTTTCCTGTAGGCCCATGTGCATGCTGTGGACTTTCTTGAATGTTAAAAGGTTGATCATGGCCACATAGAAAAATTGGTAGAAGTATTAGTGCATTGCAGCTCTCACATTGCCTTATAGTTTAGATTAAGACCTATGATTCTGAGATTATTAAGACATGTAAAACGTAAGATTGATTATGAGCTTGCAAGGCCTGGATAAGAGCATAGTGTCTCAGTAAAATGTGAGTGAGGACAACAAAAAGAGGAATGACTCAGCAGTTCCACCCAGAGAGCATTCAAGAGACACTGAAACATTTCCAGTGCAGCACAGGGCCTGTCAGTGGTCCTGATCTTACCAGTTTGAGTACAATATGATTGCAATAGAAGATCAAATATAGGACAGAGGGAGATGCTGGCAGCCTAACAAGGTGGCTTCACAAAGTTGACTTGTTCAAAGCCAGTAACTTACCATAATTTAGATTCTTGCCTTAGTATGATTAATGATTTTTCTTACGTGCAACTCATAGTAACCAAACATTTTGAGATCAATAGGTAAAACTGGAATGGTATTGATATACTTCAAGAAAAGACAAAATAGTAAGGTGATTCTTGCTTTGCTATTTGCAGTCTCTTCTAACTATCTCACTTTTCCATTTCCTCTCCTGCCTGGAGAGGATCCTTGTCATTATTCGGGTCTCAGCCTCATTGCTCAAAATAGTATTTCCATAAGGTAACGAGAGGCAAGAAGAGGTAAGTGATGAGGCTCTACTCCATGACATCTTTCAAAGATCCAGGATGACAATGGTTCTTCTAAAGTTCAGACATAGTCTTTTAGGTCTCCTTAGAAATTGTCATCAATCAGTCAATAACAAAAGGAAAAGTGATGCAAAAGGTTTCCATGAACTAAACCCCAATGTGATAAAGCTGATCTGTTGCACTTTCTTCTTCTGTTAGAATTCATGTACTTGGTTAGTGCAGCTTGGGAATGCATTCCAGTTGTCAAAAAAAGAAGAAAATATTGATTTGAGTCAGCAGTCCTTACCATTGTAAGTCTATTAGCAGGGGTCATATTTACATAGGGCCCTTGGATTGGACAGTATGGTGGCAATATTTCTGTGTTTCTGCTGCAAGGAACAATGAGTGGTGATAGCAGATCACAGTAACTGCTCACTGTAACATGATTAACTTATGCTCTTTTTATTTGCAGAATATTGGGGAAGCCACAGTAGCCCATGGCTTTTGTAGGTGGGGGAAATTACTTGCAGATTTAATGAAAACATGGTAGGTTACTTCTTGCTCCAAAATTTATATAAATTGGGTCCCTGAGTCAGAGCACCCTTTCTATTAGGTAAGATTAGGAGGGAGATTTCCAAGTACTTCTATCTTTATCCCTATTTTCTATTCAGCTCAACAACTCAATCAATTCCTAATAGCTATGATCTGGGAGACTATGTAATACTCTGACAGTTATGTTGATTTATTGCTTTTTTTTAATAGTTGACCTCACACACTAATCTATTAAGAACATCTTGCTCAACCCACGCAAAGCCCACAGTTAGCAATTAAACTATAAAATACTTTATAATTTATAATGAGCTTGCTTTTAAAATATGTTATTTGATCCTCACTACAAGGCTTGGAAGAAGATAAGATAGGTATGGCCTGGGTTTTACAGATAGCTCCAAGAAATGTGACTTGTCCAAGTTCACACAGGAAATAGGTATCCTTGAGATCTGCATTTTTCATCTGTACTTTCAATCATTCCCTCTCTCCTGGCTCCTCAAACTCAACATGAGGATACACTTAAATCACCTTTGCTTTATTAAAGAGAAACAAAAGCCCCTCAGTCTTGCACCCATTTCACTTTCTAATTGCCCCACAATTTCTTGCCTTCTCTTGATGTCCAGGTTTCTTTATCCTGACACCCTTTATCTCCTGACTGTTTCTCAACTAATGGTGATCTGCCAGATGTCGCCATCACTTCCAGTGACCTTCTTGTCCTCATTCCGTAAACCACTATTGACCACGTTGTGTTTCCATTTGACTATTGTTAGGTAAATGGTGTTGACCTAGGAAAACACAGACAGCCTGAATTTTGGGGGTTCTGGGTAGGACCTCCTAAAGTAACTCTAATGGAGAGTTCAAATCCAGTTTATTGAGCTGAGTCTTTCATGAATAGGGTAGTGGGGTGAGTGGGACAGGTTTAGGTGGTGTGATGAGAAGGGAGGCTTGAGATTGGGAGTGTGAGAATGGCTGAGAATGTGGCCACACCAATAGGCATTGTGATCTACCAGGTGGGGCAGCTATGTAGCATGTGAGCTGAATAGGCACTGTTTCTGGGCTCAGGCAGACAGATGAGGGAGGGCAGTGTACTGCGGAATGTAAGAATGGGATGTGATTGTTCTAGGAGCATAGGAACTGGTGGGGAGGAGGCCCAGATGGGGGTCAGAGCTCTGATTTCCTGAATATTAAAGATAATAGAGAAAAAGTAAGGTAAGGTTGAGTATGGGGGTATGGTTCTTTAACAAGCTGCTTCCTTCTATAAGCCTGTCCTGTAGCAATACAGGAGTTTTGACAAATTTTTCTTCACGTCTTTTCAACAAAATAAGGTAAAAATATACATGGTGTATTCATATATTTCTGACAAGAGAGGACTTCTTTTTAGATTAAGTGTTCGAGATAGACAAATCCTTGCAGTTTTGCACACATGAATGTTGACAGAAATGTTGCACAGACATTTCAATTTCAAACCTAACTGCTCTTCACTACACACCTACTGCTAGTGTCAAGTGTTACAGGATACATCTCCCGTGCCTTCCTACTCTGAGTAGGTAGGATGGCGGGCAGTAGGAGTAATCCTCAAAGCCATTCCCACACCAGGATGGCAAGTAATAATTGGATTATCCATGGAAATGGCTGAGGACCATATAAACACATTCCACTTAATAAAGATCAAATGTGTTCCCAATTAAACTTGTAGTCTAGTTCTAAAAATTCCACCACGTGCCACCCAACACCAGAATATAATAGTGGAGAAAACACAGTATAGCTGACTGAGGTTGCAATTTTATAAGATAGGCAGCTATGTATGCATAATGCTCAGTGCCTCTGTAGGACTGTGGAAGGTCCCTCTGTCTGTGAGGACCCTGAGCTTGTGCTTCATGTGTTTCCCAGTGAATCTTCTCTGGTTTTGTTCAATGTCAACCAGAACTAATGGAAAAAAGTAAAACTGATTTCTGCCTTAAATGCATCAAGCAGAATGGACTCAGAGTTGATTTAGTATCTAACAGAATATTCTCCTTAAGAATTGAAAGCCAAAAACACAAAATAGTCTTTTGTTGTGAAGGCCCCATGCCAATATTGGGCCTGTCTGCCCTTGGATCCGTTCCTGCCCTGGCCTCCTCTGCTCCCCATCACAGTGCCTGACCCTTCACCTCGGGCTGTCCCTGGGCAGGGCTTCTGTGATCCAGAGCCTTCAGGTGTTCCACCTTCTCCTGTGTCCATCCAGCCAAGACCCAGCCTGGCACCTGCTCTTGCAGGCTTGTGTCATCTCTGTCACCCTGCAGGAGACCATAGGAATTTCCTTTTGCTAATTTCCTTGGAAGAGTTTTACTTTCCTGATTAGAACATGGCTGAGGAGGCCCTGTTTCCTGAGACAGTTAGAGACTTGACTGTGAGCTATAACCAGGTTGCCCTGAGCTGCATGATTATGACAAAAACAATTATTTAAATGCCACAAAGAATGTGAAAGGAACTAGGGTATAAATGCTCAGTACCTCTCCCAGGAGGCTGGAGAATTCTATAAAGGCAGAATTTGCTACTCAGAGTGATATCCCTAAAGAGAAAGTCAATAAAAGGTAATATTAATTTTACATCATAAAATTTAGGTTGCATTATAAAAATATAAAATGTGTATTAAAAATACGTGATATAAATAAAATATATATGATTATATTTGCACACAACATAAAGAAAAGAAATGCTAAATACTCTGGTTATGTCCTTTAAAACTTTAATTGGAAACATAATTCTGTGCTTGATTAACATAACAAACAAAATGTATGGTTACAGGACAATGAAACATGGGAAGGAACAGAGCAGCAACAGAAGGAAAAAGGAAATGGAAGACAAATACACAATAAGATAAAAGGGATATGACATGACATGGGGGATATGATAAAGGGGAATAAGCTATAGGAGGGAGGAAACTAAAATATACTGTGCTCACAATATGAAAATCTAGTTTGTCTAGATTAAAATCTACCTATGTCAACCTAAATTGAGGCTGCAGACGAAGTCATGCATGGCATTTTATATGTAGTAAAATGCTGAATTATAGTCAAGTGGCATTTTTGAACAAGTTCTTCTAAGTGTTCTATGAATAAAAGTTCACATTCATGCCATGATTCCAAAGTTTATAAAAATGGGAACGTTTTCCAATAAAACACAAATCCTAACAATAAAATTGGAAAAATAAGTACAGTAACCAATAGTTTTGCTTTTTGAAAACAAAATAAAATAAGTACAGTGATGATGCGAAAGACAAGATAAGGGAGAAAAGGAAGTGAGAAGAGTATTAAATATTAGAAAGGAATTGTACTGCCACTGCTTTGAAGGTAGAACCAATTTATAGGAAATTCAGGCAAATCAATGAAAACCAATTACATTTGTTGGAAAGTTCACATAAAAAGTTAGAGAGTGACTATATAAAAATTCAACAGTTCCTACATCCATTGGTAAATATTAATCATCTTATTCCAAATAACAGGAGAAATGAAAACATCCAAAATCAAATTTAAGGAAGAAATATCCAGGATACACAAAAATGTAACCACACGTAGTTAAACAACATAAACGATCTCACAACCATGAGGGCTATCACATTGCTGGATGGGAAGAGTAGCACAGACGATACACCTTAAATTAAATAAGTCTGTTCAATGTAATTTTTCATTCAATATAATTTTGAGAAATGTTCTATTACTATTCATAGAGGTTAAAATGCAGTCAAAATATTTTGGAAAAAAATCTAATTAGTGAACCTTCACAATGAGAAATTAAAATAGGTTACACATCTATAGTAAATAAATCAAAATGGGAATAACATGAGGTTATTTAGAATAGGATAAAAATTTAGTATATGACTGCATAATTAACTTCATGAATTATCTAATAATTATGATGGTGAAAGTATTTGAAAAATAGTTCAGACACTGTTTTGTATTTTAAAGCAAGGTAAATTTAACATAACTTTAAGATTTTAGTATCAATAATTCTAAGGATTTATTTTAAATGAGGAATCAGAGGTGTAAACTGAAATTTATCTGCAATGATGATTCATGAAACATTTTTGTAACAGTGAAAAATTAGAAACTAAATATTCAAGCCGGGCGTGGTGGCGCACGCCTTTAATCCCAGCACTCGGGAGGCTGAGGTAGCCGGAGCGTTGTGAGTTCAAGGCCCGCTTGGGCTACAACGCAAGCGCAAGGCTGGCCTGAGCTACACAGTGCGACCCTGCCTCAAAAAACCAGGGCCGGGAGTTTGGCTCAGTGGCTTACGCGCCTGTCAGGCAGGCATGAGGTTATGAGCTCGATCCCTGGTGCCACAAAAAAAAAAAAAAAAAAAAAAAAAGAAACTAAATATTCAGCTTTAGGGTATAAATTAAGAAATCACAACCAAGATAGAATGCCAGCCATGGTATTTTACTTAATGCAGCCATTATATCTGTTAGATTTATTTATATGGGAAACTTTTAGGTTTAGATTGTAAGTAAAAATTATTATTTAAGCACTATATATATCTATAACACTTAAGAATATGAAAACTATTAGAAAGATATATACCACTGTGCTTAGTATCCCGTTCTTTCCTGCTCCTCTGATTCACATTTGTGTTAAATTCATATAGATAGCAGATACATGGGAAGTCAGCAATTCTTCTGGTATTTGATAGTCATTCTGTATTCTTAAGCAGAAGTAATTTCAGAGAACATATGCAGTACCTAAGTTACTTACAGGGTGCTTCATTATGTTATGAGCATCCAGAAAGAGTTAAGTTTCAGTAGAATCAGTCAAGTTATGAGAGAGTCAGCTTTGATATTTTAATCATTCAGACTAAAGATGCCTAACAGGAAGTGACTGGGTAGAGTTCTCTGCCAGCTCTTTATGGGATTTGGACCAGGGCTCCTCTCTCTTGAATGTACACAGACCACCTGTACTGTCACTGAGAGATGGATGCTAGCTCACGAGGTCTGGAGCCTAGCCTGGTATTCTGCATTTCCACCAACCTCCCAAGGGATGCTGGTCCACACCGAACAGTGAGGACTCAGCCAATTCTGGTGTTTCTTTTCTATTTGGTTCTAAATGATTTTCATTTTCTTACCAGAACCCTACAAAAAACAAGAATCTTTCCATATTCATTTCCTTTCTTCTGAGGTCTTACTTGTTTGTTTCACAATCCTGGGAATGAATATTCTACCTGGGATTTGAGTCAAATATGGGGTTAATGCCTCATGGACACCAAGAGCAAATAGAGAATAAAAAATGCATGGAAAAAAGAATATTTTTTATCCCAGGCAAATACTTCAGTCAGATAAAACAGAAAATATCTTTATGAAACTATTAATAAATCCCTGAGACATCTCAAATTAAACAATGGCAAGAAATGTTATGTTTGTAGAAATACATAAAATTCATTTGAGGTCAGGACATTTTATGGTGTCAGCCAATAAAGCAGATGGGAGATTCCACTCATCTGAATGGGCTTGGGATAAAGCTGTCAGTCCTTGGAGCCAGGAGACTAAGAGCTCTTTATGGCCCAGGTAACAGGGGACAGTTATGACAGTTACCCTTTGTGGTTGGTCTGCATGGTGGGGTCTGAGGTCCACGATGTTTGGGTGATGATGGCTGAAGTGTACTGTAGGACGACTGAAGGGCCATGTGCAAGGCCCAGGGAACTGTGGATTAAAGTGACTCAGAGACCCATGGCCTAGGAGAGTTGTACTAGGGCGATGCCCGCTGCCATAATAAATAAACCCCATCTTTCTCAATTGCTCAACGATTGTAAACTTTTTTTCACTTACATAATAGTTCAAGGTGGTTGTTATTAGTTTGTGGCCAGCTTTTTTCTGTATGAGGATTCAAGTTCAACCTATCTTTTCATCACAATCCAGCCAAAAGAAAGGGAAAGGGGAGAGAGAAGGAGGGAGGAGGGAGGGAGGGAGAGAGAGAGAGAGAGAGAGAGAGAGAGAGAGAGAGAGAGAGAGAGAGGGAGAGAGGGAGAGAGGATTAATGTTTCTTAACTATTTTTGGTCCGATGCAGTCAGTTGAGTTTCCCTTTGCATTGGTGAGAATCCAGTCATGAGGCCACATTAACTGCAAGAGAGTGAGGACCAGCTGTGTGCCAGGTAGAAGAGGAAACTCATATTTGGTGGACACCTTTCCTGGAGTAAATCCCTACTGGGCGTGAAGAAGTACTACACTAAGCCCCCAGCGATAAAACTTAGGCTTGAAATAGAAAGGATGGCTAAAATGTTACAAGTGTATACATTCCAAGGCTTTTCTTGGAAAAATGTTATGTACAGCAAATTGGGGGTTCAAGGGAAAATTATCTAAATAACATTAGGGCACCTATGTTTTTAGATTAGCTGTTGGACAATTTACTCCCTCTGAGATAATTTGCCTACAAGTACTCAGGTATTTTATTAGGTGGTAATAGGGCTTCAGGTATTGAGGCACTGCATTTCATTTCTTTAAAAAAGAGCCACTCAGAGATGTTAAGGCCCCACGTCATAAGGCTTCACAGACAGTGTGCCTGAGCAGTGTGTCAGAGGAGTGCCTGGCATCTGCTAGGGTATCTGTCTTCAGCTCTTGGGCTCACACTTGGAGCTCAGTGTGGTTGGAATTCTTGGGCTGATCACCTTTGTCAGTATGAATTCCATTTTCTTCAGCCCATCATACTGTATTATTGTTGCTGTTTGTGCCTTGATATAAAAATATTTGGGAAGTACTTCTGTAGAAAAGATATGCAGAATGTTTTCTGAGAACCTTGTACATTTTTAGTTATGATTGATTTTATATAGCATCATTTATTCTATTCTCAAGCTCCAACTTTTCTCATTCAACAAACATTTGTTGAATATCTATTATATGCAAAGCATGGTTCTAGGCCCTGACTCCTGACTTTTGACCATCAATGTCCTGTTGGTATGAAGAGATGTTGTATGGTTTTGGTTTTATTCTTATAGTTGCCTATATTTTTCTTCTGACTCAGTAATGGATGCACTGTTCCATTATACTGACAAGTAAGAGCAGATATTAATTGGCTCTCAATAATGCTCTAGTGTTTTTGAGATAGCCTGTGCATTTTTCCCCCTGAGGTCTACCCACATGATGCATGACAGTTAAGGAGATGAATCTCTATATTGGGAGAAAAGTATGAACCTTTGTGATCATGTTTTTCCAATCAAAAAAAAAATTTCCAACCCAAACAAAAGGAAAATCTCCATCTCTCAACAGGTAGATACTGAGTGAAAGGAACACACAGCTGCCAGTTTTTTACATTAAACACTTAGTTTCTGTTTAATGTTTTCCTTATCAAGATTCTAATACTTTAGCAGACACGCTCGGCCACAGTGAGGAGTTCCTCAGAACTGCGGTCTGAGGGCTCGCCTCTCTCCCAGAACCAAAGATGTTTAAACAACATTTAAACAAAACAAAACAAAACAGAAAACTTAACAAGGATTTTTAAACAGAGATTTATAGTCGTTTCATCACAGACTCATTCCTCTAGAACTCTGCCCCGGGTGGCCAGCCTCAGTTGCCAAAGCTTGTGTGGTTTGCTCTTAGGCCCAGCTTCACCCTGGCCCATCACTCTGAAGGCGCCCCAATGCCAGCCACTCAGCCTAATGTCCCCTTTGGTATTGAAGTCATAATTGCAAATGCCAGAACACTATTTAGAGCATTAATACCATTGTAGAGACAGCTGCTGCTATTTAGGCTCTTTATAGATACTTCAAGGTGAAAATGGCTTCAGGGAAACCCTGAGTTGAAATATCTCAGTTCCACCACCCAAGGATCCTGGGGTTTCTTCTTCACCAGTAGTGGAACTTGCTACTTAGGAGGAAAAAAAAATTGCATTTTAGTAAGAGGAAGTCTTGGAAGTACAAACTAACCCCATTGCATTATCACTTGAAACTCATTTAGTGTAGACTATTATGTGGCTCTTAAGTCTTCCAACTTTAAATCGGCCTCAGACCAACCAACTCACTTCCTTTCATGCTGGCCCTGAGTGACTTTGTTCTATCTTTCTGGACAACAAATTTACCCATCTTTTCCAGGTTTCAACTGTCTCTCTGTAGTCTAAATATTGACATAATGTTTCTTTTCCTTCTCGACTTTATCAAGCCTTTCTCTTTCCAGTCTCTTGCTAAGGAGCTGGGCACATTCTCCCTATGTCTGTTCCATTTCCCAAGGGTTTTGGAGTTGACCTTTGAGAGCTCAGTTTTGTTTGGTGTCTCAGTGCCCTGCAATGTCGTAATTTACTGCATATCATGTAGCCCCTTTTACGATTTACTGTCAAGTCTCCTCTAATTCTTCTTCCTTGCCCCTTTTCTTTCCCTGTGCTGCAACAACCAATCTGGAATTCTGCCTTGCCTTCAAATAATACACCATTATTTTTATGGCTCAGGTAAAAAATGACACTTGAAAAAATTACAAATAAATTTGAAAAAATTTAAATGGGAAATTAGCACCAATAAAAATAGATATTTAGAAAAAGGGCTTCAATGTTGCCTTCAACAAATTACTGTCTTATTTTTATTTGATGGCTGCTTCTCTTTCAGAGGGAAGAAAGGGCATTGTAATTTGGCTACTTCTCTGTAAGTTCAAAATAATGAGCCAAATGTAATACAGTAGATTTGAAGCAGGTTTAACAAAGGATTCAGTTCAATTATTTGTTTTGTAATAAGCCATGTGCAGGATTAGGAAAACCCAGTAAACTAAATATGGCTCAAGTTTCATTTCTTTCTGTTTAGAGTACCTACTAGACAATGTTTTGAGGGGATTTATATGAGGCACTCATAACCAAAAGAATTGAGCGACTGATACTAGGCTCCATAACTGGAATGTCTGGAGGATATATTTGCTGCTGTTCTTGCCTTGAAAGAGCTCCTAAGCTCAGCAGGGAAGATGGGCATGGATGGCACCACACAGGGGACAATGCAAGAGAGCAGCATCACAGAATGCCATAGATCAATTTAATCAATGTAGTAGACTTGAGCTGAATTCCAAAGATGTTTAGATAAGTAGTATTGAGAGCATTAAGCTATTTTTGAAAAGAGGATCAAATGTTGGCGATATAACTGGAGCACAGGTGGAAACAGGCAAGAGCTTGGCTTCACTGGAGAATATAGTCAGCTGGGATTGGAGAGGTACAAAGAGACAGATAAGAAGAATCAGATGCAGTAGACCTTAGTAGTATGGTGAGTTTGTTGTTTGAATGTTCAGAATTTTTAACAGTTGTCCAGTGTACAAAAACTGATAAAAAATATAGTGTGTGTTTAAATAAGATTTTCTTTATGGTAAAAGATACATTGGCATTAATTCCCCTCACAAGACCTCCCTCGGTACAACTACGCTTATTCCATCATTCTTGACGCTTTCTAAAGCACTTCTGGAAGTCTTCTTTTGTGAATGTCCTTACACGGTACAATAGAAAAGACAGTGAATGCTGCTTTCACCAAGATGCTGCTACCATCTAAAAGAAAGGCAGGCTCATAAAAACATTATAATATTATCCACTTTATTCTGCAGATCTGGCACCATTCAATTTTTGGCTCTTTCCCAGAGTCAAAATGACTATGAAATGTAAACATTTGCATCCATTCAGGACATTGAAGCAGTCAAGACGTTGATGAAGGATGGCTTCTGAAAGTGTCGAGAATGATGGGATATATATGTTTGAAACAAGGTGGAATATTTTGAAGGTGATTAATGGCAATGTATCTTTTATTGTAATAAATTTTAAAAAATCAAGAATTCACAGTAATTTTTTATCATATCACATAATCTGGTTTCAGGATGAATGGCTAAGAAGCAAACATTTTCACTTCCTGGAACTTTCTCTTAGTGAGCTATTGCTATGGTTTCAATATAGTTTCTCCCCACTAAAACTCATGTTGAGGTTTAATTCCTCAATTCACCATTGAATACTGGGCTATAGTGGCAAGTGTTTGGGTCATGGGAACAGCCCCCTCAAAAATAGATTAGTGTTTTCTTTTTGTGAGTGAATTCTCCGCCTTGAAGGACAGCAGTAGTTACGAAAACAGTGGGATTTATAAAGCGAGACCACCTCTCACCCTGTCTCTCTCCCACATGCACCAACTTGTCTTCTCCTTTGGTCCTGAGTTGAAGCAGCAAGAGGCCCTGGTCAGAGACAGCCACCTGATCTTGGACTTCCCAGCCTCCAGAACCTTAAGCCAAAGTAAACTTTTTCCTTGTAAGACACCTAATCTCAGGTATTTGACTAAAGCAACAGAAAATAGACTAAGGTATCAACAAGTTATCATCTTGATCAGTATTCTACCTTGTCTAATGCCTCCAGGTTTTCTCATCTACAATTGCTTTGTTGTGTTTATACCTCCTACAGTGACATATATTTTTAAAATTGTTTTTCCCGTCCTCCATCCTTCATAGCAGGGAATAACACGTGGATATGTTTGTGAGTACTTATTATTACACATTAATAAATACTCTTTGCATAAAAATTCTATTTTATTGTATGAAGCTGAAATCCCTGGTGTCTTTTAGGTAAACTCTTGAGATAGTTTTCAGTTATGAAAGTTCAATGAGAATTCATGTAAGAAAAATTCATATTAGGAATCTTCATTGTAAATGTTTTGCCCTTTTGAACCTAAAGTTCTTTTACCAATTACTTTGACCTAGAATTTTAAGGCAGCAGATCGCTAGGCCTCTAGATTTTGAGCACATTTCTTACATTTTCTGTGCACCACTAGGAAAAAAACAAAAAAGGCGGTTGATCATTTTGTCCTTTTAAATACCAACTATTTATAATCTAATGTTACTTAATAACCCAAATCTATTTGCTTCAACTTCAGCCCTAAAAACTTAACACAATTGCTATCAGTTTTGAATGCTTGGAGACAAATTCAAGTAAGTGGATAATGTGACATAGATAGAGGCTTTTGAGTAGAAGCATGTCTAAAATTAGTTTCCCTAAACCTAATACCCTAATATTATGTGCAGAGAACTAACAAAGACATTTCTGGAATGCAACTTTCAGCATGCCGAGTGACGCTGTTCTACCAGAGATTCTACAGTCACCTCTTCTATTAAGATCAAACACTTTCAAGCTCACGTCAGAACATCGCCCATCTTTTAGAGATATCCAGCACTCATTTTCCCACGATCTGCTCCGTCGCATCCCTGTGTCCTCCTTCACTGCGTCTTACCACACAGGTGATCTGATTGAGGCTGGTGTGTGTGCGTGTGCGTGTGTGTGTGTGTGTGTGTGTGTATGTACATGTGAATGTTATTTTCTTTTCTATTTGTTTCTTGCAAGTTAAACTTCTCAGCCCCCAATTTCTCTTTTCCTTATGGATACATGGTCCTCTAGTTCAGGGACTTTGCTTTTTCAGTATTTCCTATAGTACAAGCAAAATAGAAGGCACATCCTAGCCTCTCAGCAAATAAACATCAATTGACTGATTGATTAAACATCATCTTAGTAGGGGCAGTAAATGCATAAGAGAAAGAACAATAGACAATATATTTATCTATCTGATGGGTTAGGTCATCTATACATGTGGCTAATTCTGTTACAGCAAAGAGTATTTTTAATTAAAGTCTACATTGAGATGGGAAAATGTTCAGAAATGCAGATGATGCCAAGCCTGGCTTCTGAAGGCCACCCACAAAGCTTTCAGTGGAAAGGAGAGGAGACACTGAAGAGGGATGAAAGGGTTCAAGGATGAAGAGGCAGGCCAGATGGATGGAGGACCACAAGGTGACCCAACCAGGGGCAGGAAGGAAGAGAATAGGCTGCTGTAGGTCTTGGGCAGCAACAAGTTTACACGGAGAAGTTTATACTGTTGGATTAACACTGTTTGGCTGGAAAAAAATAGTGTAAATAAGATGAATAAAAGCCATCTGGTTGGTATGTTGGTGTACAGTGATGAACAATAAGCAATTGGGAAAAATGTTGAAAATAATGCATTTTAGCTCTTTAAGAACTAGTACAGCTTTGTTATTTAAAACTAGGGGAAAGATACTGGCTCAGAACTGCAGTGATAATCACACAGAAAGTGATTAGGCATTCTTAAGCATTTGGGCTTTCCTTGCCATCCTGACCAATACTCTCTGAAGTTTCTCAAAGTTGGGAGCAGATGATAATGCTTCAGGGACAGCCAACTATGGTGACTGAGCACATGCCAACAGTTTTGTGTTTTCATTAATTAAAATTTACAACAGAGTTAATCTGGCAGCATCCACATATTTAACAATATGGATAATTATTATTGTGCTGGGAGGTTTTTACAAATGAATGGTGACCAGATCACATAAATGCCTGTAATTTGTGTTTCTTTACACAGTTGAGCTGAGCCTTTACAGATTTTTCTCCTCTTTGTTACAGCTCCAATAACTCAGAAACAAAGCCAATGTTAACAATTTTCTGTGACACCAAATTAATCCTCTGAACACACACACGCACACACACACGCACACCCCTACCTTCAGAGACAGAAGTCCTAGTTTGATTCTGTGACGATCAGTTCTCGATGGCCTGAATTCTCCGCCTCAGACAGAACCTGGGGCCACTTTCACACGTTCTTTCCACTTGCCTTAGCCGTTTTCACTCATTTGCATTCCAAAGGAGGCCTTCCAGCAACTGCACCCTGGCTTTCAACCCCTTCAAAACTCCCAGGGTAAGAGCCGGGCGTGGTGGCGCACGCCTTTAATCCCAGCACTCGGGAGGCTGAGGTAGGCGGAGCGTTGTGGGTTCGAGGCCGGCTTGGGCTACAACGCGAGCACAAGGCCGGCCTGAGCTACATAGTGTGACCCTGCCTCAAAAAACCAGGGCCGGGAGTTTGGCTCAGTGCCTTAAGCGCTTGCCCTGGCAGGCGCGAGGTTGTGAGTTCAA
>RJWM01020962.1:0-36058 GCA_004363535.1 Dasyprocta punctata
ACCAGAGCCTTTGTACTGAGCTGCATCTCCAGTACTTTTTTAATGTTTTTAAATTTTGAGACAGTCTCTTGCTTAGCTGCTAAATTACCCAGGCTGGGTTCATACTTGTAATCCTCCTGCTTCAGCATCCCAGACTGCTGAGATTACAAGCACACACTATCACAAAGAACTAGATAAAAGTTCTTTACAGCAACATTATCAGATATTTTCAAAGACAGTTTACATTCAGTTTACAAGAAGTTGACAGATGAAGAAAATACTGGCAATACTCAGTCTGGGTCTTTGACTTTAGCATTTTACCAGCCTTGCTTAAGTCTTCTAATGCTCCAGTTTGCATGGCTATTTGCAAACTAAAACAGAAGTGTAAACAGAAAACAAGCCAGGTCTGATGGTAATATTAATTCCTCTGAAATCACTGGTCTTTTCAATTAGCAGTCTTTTTCTGAGACATTTATTACTCTTGGCTTGAACAGAGGTGATTAAAATACTCATAATCAGGGTTTTCAAAAAGCCTGTTTAAATACTCTCTATAAGGGTTTGGGTACCACTTCTGCTTTGCATGCATTCAGAGAGAAGCCATAATAAAGCAAGCCTCAGGGCTGTCATCTTTGCCTCTTTGCCTCTATTTTGTTACCTGAGTTCATAAACCTGTTCAGAATTCAGCCCTGGATATACTCCATCATCCCAGAGAGACACCTATACACTTTATTTAAAATGTAGGTCTGAAAGAAAGTAAATATATAAATTAAGTAAAACCTTGCCTGTGGCATAAATTTCAGCTAACCTCAATGTAATTTTGCACATCCGTCTAAAAGATGCCCAGCATAAAAAGCAAGCTACACAGCACAATGAATCATAGCAGCTTTATTAACCTGCACTGAATTAGCCTCCTCACACTGGAATATTTTACAGCATTATTTTATTGGCAGTCACTGTCACCAAATAAACTACAAAGCAGTGACTGATGTAGTAGAACTAGACAGCTTGACGGATCTAGATTACCTGTAAAAGAGAAGTATTTTTCCAAGCGTTGCAACGATAAAGCAATCCTGATGCTCATAAAAGGAGACAACGGATGGTAGCAAATCTCAGCTGAGCCAGAACCAGGGAAAATTACCTGGTGAGAATAAAACTGCTATCAGAAGCCTTTGCGTCTCCAAATGCTTGGGTTTACTTTTGTTTTATTTTGTTTATTTTTATTTCTTTTGTAGCAGAAGGCAAACATATTGCAAACATATTGTGTTTTATTGCTGTGTCCAAACACATCATGCACTCATTATTCACTTACACTCAGGAGGAAAATGATAGCCTGTAACACAGGAAGTTGCTCCAAAAGAGCTCGAAGCATTGGTATGTGAAGAATGAATGATTCTTGTCTTTTTCCCCAAATCTTCTAATTGATTCGTTATTCATCCACACAAGACTAACTGAAACTTTTTCCTGGAAGAAAGAAAATGTCATATTAAACAATTTCAGAGGTGATGTGAGTTTGAAATGTTAAGTATGTAGTACCATTTACCGTTGTTTAATGGTGAGCAGAATTTATTTCACCCCATAAAGGAGTAGAAACGTCAGTCTCAAGAGGATAATAATAAATGGTTATCTAAAGACCATATTCTGAGTTACATAAAAGCAGGGGATACCAATGTGCAGGGAAATAAAATAGGGGATATCTGTGTCCCCTTTCTGGTATCAGAGCAGATGAGTTCACTTATCTTGTTCAAAATTTTCACTTGGAGGAGAAAATTCAAACCATTTAAATTGATTCATATGACTATTGTCATTGGGCCCCAAATACCTTTCCAGTGTCAGTTTTTTACACCCCGGAACATCCAGGTTTGCTGAATCCTTACCAGCACCTCCATGCACCATGCCCTTAAACTGATCAGTACTGTACTCAGATGACTTTTCGCTGTCAGCAACACCACCACCTTTTCTGCCTATTCATTCTCCACGTCCATCCTCTCTTCCAAGTTTTGTGACTACACCAAACCTTGTGCCAGTCCCTGCCTAACATTTAACTCTCCCAATAGATGATAAAATATTCACAGACTGGGACTCATTTTGTGAATCAGTGTCAGTGCTTTTCACAGTTTCTAGTGTACAGTAAGTAGCCCATAATGTTTGAATTCATAATATTTAATTTTTAAAATTCTGTTTATATCTGTCTTCACTACTACATTGAGATTTTTCCTGAGAACCAAAACTGTTTTATTTGTAATTCTCTTTTACTGTACTCCACTATATTCTATTTTTATTTTTTAGTTTTGTTGTAAATTGATAAATTATAGTTATATATTAATTGGATACAAAGTGATAATATAATATAACACATTTATGCAATGTGCAGTGATTAAATCAAGGCAATATATCTAGCACTGCAAATACCATTTTTTGTAATGAAAACATTAGACATTTACTTTTAGCCATGTTAAAATATGCTATACACTATTTTAGCTATAGTAAACCATGCTGTATAATGCATCACATTCTTCCAGTATAAATCAATCTTTGCATATTGAGTAAGTATACCTTCATATTCTCCATCCCTTAACCACTATTTTACTGCTTGTTTCTATTAATTCAAGTTATTTAGATGCCAGGTGTGCAGTCTTCATGTGCCATTACATTTATTTCACTAGACAAAACATCTTCTAGGTTCATTCATGTTATTGTGATGACATTTCCTTCACTTTAAGGATAAGTGATTTTCAATTTTACATGAATGCCAAATCTTTATCCAGTCATCCATGGATGAATACCAAGGATGATACCATATCTTGATTATTATGAATAATGCTACAGTGAATATGGAAGTCTTGCTATTTCTTCCAGGTACTGATTTCTAATCCTTTGGATGTCATTATAAGTTGTAGCTTAAATGTCTCCCACAAGTAAACATGCTAAAGGCTTAGTCACCATCTTGGTGCTATTGGGAGGTGGTGGACATTTTAAGAGGTAGGGGATAGTGGGAGTTCTTCTAGTCACAAGGGGAGATGACTAGACAAGAAGGGGTGGTAGGGGCCCAGACTCTCTTTCTCACTTCCCTATATGAGTCAAGTGTCTTATCCACTATATGCTGCCACTACAATATGCTGTCATCATAGACTCAAAGCAATTGGTCCAATTAGTCATAGATTGTAATCTCCAAAACTGTGAATCAAAATAAACCTTTTTGCTTTACAGTTGATTATATCAAGTATCTGTCATATTAACATGGCTGACTAATACTAACAGATACCCAGAGATGGGCTTTCTGGATCACAGTATAGCTCTGGTTTTAGTTTTATGTGGAACCTTCATACAGTTTTCCATAATGCTCTATCAATTCAGATTTCCATCAGCAGTATACAGGGATTCTGTTTTCTCCACTTCCTTACCAATATTCATTATGTTCCCTGGTTTTGTTAATGGTCACTATGACAGGAATCAGGGGACATCTCATTGTGGTTTTAATTGTAATTTCCCTAATGATAAGTAATGTTGAGCAGTATGTCTTCTTTTGAGAAATATCTATTCAGATTCTTCTCCAAGCTTTTAATTGAGCTGTTTGTTTGTTTCCTATTGAACCATTTAGGTTCTGTATCTATTTTGGATCTTCTTATTGTATGTACAGTGCAAACATTTGTTCACGTTTAAGGTTATCTCTTCCCTCTGTAGATTGTTTCATTCGCTGTACATAAACATTTAAATTGATGCAATCCTTTTCTTTTTTTGCTTTTGTTTCCTGAAACTTAGGGAAAACCAAAAAAACTCCCCACTTATTCTATTCTCATGCGTCTAGTAGAATGAATGGCATATAGAAAACACTAGTTAAATTTTTATTGACTAAATACACAAAAAAAGTAAGCAAGGATACTTCTTACATGAAAATACCTAGATTCAAATCCAGGATACCACCTACTAACTGAATGTCAGCAATAAGTTCTTAATTTTGCTCAGCTATAAATTGGCAATTAAAGAATATACCCTATAAGGTTACAACTAAAGATTATTTTTATTTTTATTTTTATTTTTTGGTACCAAGGATCGAACTCACAACCTCGCACTTGCCAGGCTGGCACTTCTGCCACTGAGCTAGATCCCTGGCCCTATTTTTTGAGACAGGGTCTCACTACGCAGTTCAGGCTGGCCTTGAACTCACTTTGTAGCCCAGGCTAGTCTCGAACTCACAGCGATCCTCCTGCCACAGCCTCCTGAGTGCTGGGATTAAAAGGTGTGCGCCACCATGCCCGGCTACAACTAGAGATTAAAAATGGGATATGCAAATGGATTGTTTTAGATTTTGAAACACATATATATGGCATATGCTTAATAAATATTGGTTCATTACCTTTTTCTGCTATATCTCTTTTCATTAGGGATATTTCTACCTGCAGGTAACAGAGCACCTAATTTACAGTGCCTTCAACAAATACTTGTGTCTTTCTTATATAGCAAGCATATCAGCAAAAAGAGAAAGAGATTTTTCCTAACAACCTATGGTTGGGGTCAAAAGTATCACTAATAGCAGTCCATGTCTGTGACACTAAGATCACTCCTTCCCCTGACTCCACGTCTATAAATATCCTGATGCATAGTGGATGACATAAAATCCAGAACTCAAAACATCCCCCACTTCCCAGACTCTATCACTATATAGATATTTCAGTGGTGACATATACCAACCCTCTAGCACTTCCTTTTTTTCATTTATGAAAAAATAAAATAAAAATTCTTAACAAAGTAATAAAAATAATGCAATAGTTAATACACTGTGCATCAGTCTTAAAAGTAGTTACTCAGATTACAAGACAAAGACAAAAAACACTCTGTTTTACAAAGAAGACATAAATAGATAATAACACAAAACTTTATTTTCAATAAACTAAGAAAAGCTAGTGACATAAATGAAACAAATGCCCTTTCTTTTCCATTCCTAATGTTTGTCATTAACATTTAAAAAAAAAACCATTTTGATATATACACACAATGCTATAGGTTTTCTATTTCTCTTCCTACACTAAAAGGTAAGAATCAGGGATTCTCATCTGTCTAATTCACTGCTTATCTCCTCCATCTAAAAGAGTATGCTTGTAAGATATAAGTTAGTATCAGTAAATATTTGTTCAAAAATGGAAATATTGGTTAGTTTTGTTTCACATCTACACCCATGAACGTTAAGAATCGCACTCTTTCAGTGTCTAAGTTCCACTATTTTTAGTATACTAAATTTCAGGATGGCCATTCAACTTCCAAGCAACTGTTTACATTCCAGAAAGGAAATAGATGGTAGGTCAAAGATTCACCAGATCTTTTTATAGCCTGCCCTCTTCCTTTGTTCTTAAAAATATGTATCCTCAACCCTTATGACAGATTTCCACTTCCATATTATTCTTCGCAAGTGCATCACATAATACCATTAGCTGCAAGAGAGTCTAGTAATGTGGTTCAATTTTCCTAATAAGCAAAAGGAGAAATCGGAAAGGAATTTCTAGCCAGGCAATATACAGTTTATGACACAAATTTTTCTGTGATCCTGCATATAATTTATACATATTGAATGAATCAGAATCTATCAAGTCATGTGTTATAGGTAAAGAATTCTGATTGTAATACAATATTATAGTTTTCAAGGGACTGTAAATATATAATTTCATAGTAATGAGAGGCAGCAGGGGTTCTGATATTTCAAAATTCAAAGTAACACAAACATCCCATTTATAATTAGATTCAGAAAGTGTCTTGAATTTATATGTATATTCATAGGTTGAGTCTCACTTGTTCAAATCAACTCAGGGCTGACTTCTATAGGCCATTACTAGTCAAAACATAGATAGAAAATGTTTACTTACAAATGACCTGAAAAAGAAAAATATTAACTTCCCTCTTAATGCCTCTTATGTTCAAGAAGCTTATATGCACTGGGTCATTTAATGCATGCCACAATATTGAGAAGTCAGCATTGTTACCTAAAATGTAGAGACATTGTCATCTTCTATTTTAAAGATAATGAGATTGGGTTCAGATAATTTGCAAACTTTTAGTTTTAGCATGAAGAAAGAGCCAGAATTTGATCTAAGATGGGTTTCACTACAGTCATTCAAATATGTTCATCGCTCTTCATGAAACAGAAGGACCATTATGTCATATGTCATTAAAAGTTGTGCAGGCTCATTTTCTGCATCTAAGACAGACATTAACCCCTTAAAGTCCAATTATTTAAATACAGAATAACCAAAAATTGCATTTTCATTAATTTTATAAGATAATAAAAAAGGAAATATAAAAACAATTTTATCAGATTTATTCAATACAAGAATTGACTGGTTTAAAAAGCACGCCTTCCTGCGAACTGGGCCCTGCACAGGGATCAGGAGGAGACTAAGCAAAAAGACAAAGCATGCCTTCCAGTGAACCAATCCACGGATGGGCTGGGAAACCAGAAGAGGAAACATGCCGCCCACCCCTAACCCCCACCCCCACCCCCACTCCGGTAAGCAACTAGCTGATTCGAAGGACTCAGGGTGAGATGGTAACAACTGAGGTAGAAGGAATAGATTGATGTTTCTGTTGTCTGATTGACTTTGCAGGCCTGGTGCTGGTGGTCTGGGCTCTGTTTGCAGAATGGCAAAACACATCGTGACAACTGTGCGAGATTTCCTTCTGCTTTGTTTCTGAAATTTGATGTTTTGTTTCATGCTACTAATTTTGTTTTATTTCTGTTTCTGGTAACCTAAGCAAATATTTTGAAGATAACAATATGCAGTATAACCATTATTAAATTACTATCATCTTGTTTTGAAAACCTATATAGCTATTGTTTTTTTTGTTGTTGTTGTTGCTGTCATTTTGCTTTTGTTGCTGTTTTTTAAGTTTGTTTGCATCTTTATTTTTCTGTTTTTGCTTTCTGCTCTTTAAAATAAAAAAATATACAATAGATATTGGGAATTGGGAAGAAGTTGTTCAAAAGAAAAGACAAATTGTGATAGAGGAAAGGAAGAATGGGCGACAGGAAAAAATATTTGTATATACAAGGTAGTTAAGGTAGTTATACAGCTAGTTTCTGTTTGTTCCTTGAAAAGAATTCTTTGTGCTAATATTGTTTAGCCAAAATATCATGCTGATGTCTTGTACTCTGAATAGCTACTACAAGACACCAATACACAATGTATCAAGTATTATAACTATCCTACTACCCTGTTTTGAAACTCATTTTCATTGTTCATCTGTTTTTCTCTTTAAAATAAAATTAAAAGAAAAAAAGAATCAACTGGTTGAAATGATACCTGCCAGAATGACACTTGGAATATTCAGTACATAAAAAAACATGCTGCCTGAATGACACGCAGGGTAAACTGTTAAGTGGTTAATCTATCCTATATAAACTGTATTCACTCAGATCGATTTAAAAGTTGACCTTTCCTAGGAATTCCTGAGTCAAAGAAAAAAAAGGAAGCACTAGATTACAAGGCCTTTATCCAATTTAAAAATAAAAGTGTAAGAAGTTGAGATGTTAACTAGACTACTAATCAATAACTAGCCAATAATCAATACTGAATAGCATTGTCAACAAAGCAAATCTTTAAGGAGAGAAAAACATGTCAAAACTGAAAGCAAATTTTATCAAGAGATACACTGTGCCATGAGAAAAACTCTGAAGTCTGTTTCATTGTTTAATTTTATTTGGGGCTTTTGGACTTCTACTGAAACTATTCTTGAAAACTCTGATGCAACTTTCAGAAAGTAGCCATTAGCACTGCCTATTCTTCGGCCACTGCAGTCTTCAAAGTTTGTTCATGAAGTTGGAGAGGAAAAAGAGCTTGTGAGTGGGCCTAAGCACTCAGATCACAGCATTTCTTCAGAATCTACTGAACCTTTCCAATTAATTAATTAACACTGTCTTTTGAGCCCAAAATCTTTTCCTTCTCTGTAAAATAGGGGGAAAAATGTAGAAAAAAATTGGTAGTAAAAGAAGTAGGATTCCTGAGAAACTTCATGTATCAAATATGACATATATTTTATTGCTCTGAATCTTCATAAAATGTTTGTGTGGCTTGTATAACTTTTATTATTTCACACATGAAGAAACTGAGATTCAGGAAGGCCCAAAATTAAAAAGGTGACATACGGAGTAGCTCCATTTGGTGTTGTGGCAGAAATTTTTCCACTGAGCCACACTATCTTTTTAGAATTCTCTTTGATTTTCCCAAATTCCTGCAATGTTTTATCTAACCAGATATTTTGAGGTTATCAGAACAAGGCCAACTTGAATCAATAAAGCATATTGACATCTAGACATAACTTTGTCTTTGGGGAAAACTAAGTTTCTACAAAAATCAGTCTTAATTTTTCAGAATCTCTAACAAAAGATCTGGGTATTCTGTGTCAAAATAAAAGTTTGGAGGTAGGTAGGTATACAATTAACAAATAGTTCTTAAATATAGGGTATCTGGGCCCTCAGATCATCCACTATAACAAGCTATTGTCTTCCTACTCTGAGTTATATCTGGTCCATCAGCACTACAGCTTGAGTTTTAGCTCAAGGGAATTGTAAAAGAGAGAATGTAAGTTTCCTTTATAGAAATATAATGAGCAAGTCACATGTACTATTTATATTCATATCCACTGGCCAAAATGTAATTGCTTGACCAGATCAAGCTGCAGTCTAGCTTGGTGGATGTGGGTATTGCTAAAATTTAGTAAAGTTTCTACTACTTAAAAAAAATATTAATGGACACTTGGGGATAAAGAATACTTTCAGACATAAGTCTGTCTCTTCTTAATTGAGGTGGATCAGTCTGGAAATCCTCATATAATATCATCCTTTTATTACAGCAACTCCTATACATTATTTTCATGTAATGTTAAAAAAACTGCTTTTCAAATACAAATGACTCTGAGGGCCTTTCTGAAGCCAAGTTTGTGACACCAGGATTGTTAGCAGGCAGCAAAGCATCTACAAGTTTCCAGCAGATCACTTTAATACTGAGGTTACACAGGACCTGTTACAATTATGCAACATTCCCTTGCAGTCATGACTTAAAAGTGAGCTGGCTAAATAAAGGAAACAAAAGACAGCTTGACTGACTCTGCTTTTCACTGATCCCCATAGAGCTGCTCTCCTAGAGGGGGTCACATAATATAAAGGAATATTAAATAGCCTGAATTTCCCAAAGGAGAGATTGAAGAGCATCTGAAAGAGCCCCAGGCACAGAGCAGATTGGCAAGTCATGTCATTCCCTGGGATTTGCCACCAACCTTACCGAGTGAAATCTTCAACTCTCAAAGTCCCTCTTTGTGAACTCATGATCTAAACAAAATAAGAAACAGTTTAGTAACCCAAGAATGCCAGGACTTTATGAAGAAACATTAAATATGATCATCTTCTTGCCTAGGAAATTTCAGTATCATAGCCAAACGAAGTACAAAGATTGTGGAAAGTGGAACTTTACAAATAATAATTCTAAAGTGCTATAGAGCTCCTTCTTGATCCTGCAAAAGCCATGTCCTTGGAGTCCATTATGTACAGTGTAAAAGGGACTAAATGTCAGTCAGGAAAGACATAGTGGAGTGATTAAAAGCATGCACTCCATGCTCCTCTAACTGTGGTTTGAGTCCTGGTGTTATTACTCCTAGGTTTTTCCAAAAGGAAAGAGATTAAACTGAGTAGCAGACATTCCCTATAGTTTAAGCGTCCTTTCTTTTAATAAATTTTTCCTAGAGAAGAAGTATGAGGAGGAATAAAGAACAAACTGTAGAGCTACTTGCTACTTCAGTAGTAGAATGAGTATCATTTTAAGTAAATATATATCTCCCACGTCATTCCCTCTCCCTGAGATTTCATCAACAGTTATCTCCAATCTACTGTTTACTAGTAATTTCACAGGATGTAGTCAATACAGTAGACATTATCACAATGTGGAAGTTGGAATAAGATTTTATGAATAAAATAATTATGATATATTTTGCTTCCTTCATTCTAAGTATACAGACTTTTTGGTTTCAAGAAGACTATAGAGGAAAAAAAATGAAAAACTTCTGGACTGTGCAATGAACAATATATGGAAGAAAGAGCACTGGGTTCAGAACTGAAAGACTTGCAAATGATTTTAGGTTTAGTTCTACTAGAGCAAGGAATCAAAGTGGACAGATCTATTGTCACTGAAATCTTTCATTTGTTAACATGAGAGTGGTAGTAATTGTGATGCTTACCTCACAGAATGGTTAGGAGATTTTCATTCAAAGTGCTTTATATATCCAAATGTTCTTTAGAGTCTTCTTCTGGGGAATCAGAACTCAAATTTCTTAACCCATGTTTTATGGCTATAAATCAAATAAAAAGTAACACTGAAATCAGTCCCTAAGTGTGATTAGACTTTGAGGGGCAATTTAAGCAACACTGCATGATTTTTATGTGGGTGAATATCCTATCAATATCTACAGATACACAAAAACACCTATCATGATGAATTTTTCACACCAAGAATATAACATGCATTTCATCTCACTGTGTGTTTCAGTGAAAGGTCTTCTTCCCATAATTTCTGATAGGAGGCTAGAGAAAAAACAAAAGTCCAAGAGTAATATGGATGTTAGAGTACTGACTTTAATTTACAATTTCTTTTAAAGTTGTTTAAGTGGTTGAAAAAAACCTTAAATTCTCTAAGACTTAAACCTACAAAAATTATATGAGCAAAGTGTAGCCTCTGATGATTTCAACTACAGTATTTGATGAAAAAGTCAAAGCAATTGATTGCAGTCTCTTCTAATATTTAAAAAGTGGTTGAATTCTTATCATGTAAGATTTCTCGGATCTGTGTAAAAATTAGCTGTCCTCATATATAACATTTGAAACATAGCAAAGAAAATCTTGAGAACATAAGGAATAATTATCAGGCATAAATGAATCATCTGAAGAATTTTTAAATACAAATACCTTAAATCCAATCTCCCACTCTATTTCTACCTTCCTTTGTTAGATCTACCTATTTATCTAGGAATTCTCATTTTAGAAAACACACACACACAAACACCTGATTGGATGTAGATATTCTAGACAATCCTATGTGTATAGCTTTTCAGTTGTTGGATAAAATATATAAGACACCCTCAATTCAGAGAGATGCATTTGGCTCATGAGTTCAGAGGCATCAGTCCATGGTTAACTGGCTCAGTCATGAACATCATGGTGGAAGGACTTAGCAGAGCAAAGTTGCCTATCTCATTGTATCTGGAATCAGAGAAGAGGAATAGTGCCAGAAAAGAAGATGTCAGAGTCCAGACATAACACCCAATGTCAGGTCCACGACCTACTCAGACACAGAAAAAGGTGTGCATTACCCCTAGGTGGCTCCCAAACATGTTGACGAATAAGCTTTATTGTCACACAAAGCAATGGATTTTAAAATCTATAGCTGCTATGAATAGAAGTGGCCTTAGTCATAAAACAGTTGTCAGTAGTTGGGAAATAAGTTATGAATGGAAAAATGGAATGACTTACCCACAGCATTAGTATATACCTCAAAGACAGGACAAGATTTTCTCCATTCTTGTGGAAATTTCATAAGACTAACTTTTAAAATATATACCTTTTCACTATTTGTCATTATTTAAGTCTATTAACTACCATGACTAAGGAAAATCCAAATTTTTCATTCTTTTCTGTAAAATCATAAATAGCAGAATCATGAAACCACAAATTCACCAGTCCTCATGAACAGCAATCATACTTCGCTGTTTTGGCAATTCACTGGGTCCTTGTAGGTCATGGAGTTCTGCTTGAGCACTAATTTCAGTTACACAGACAGAATTTTAGACATGGTCATATACCTTGACAATGTAATACGACATGTAACACTCAGGAAAACAAAGTTGTTTAAAATATATCTGAGTATCCCAGTTACAGATCTTAAATAAGGTCTCTCTAAGATTGGAGTCTCAATAATTATTCATGGTGACCGTCATTTCCTTTCAAAAAATCTATATTATTTTTCTTTCAAATTAATATTCTGTCATACTTAATATTATGACCACCTCTTTAAAAAACTTCTCAGTTTTTTCTATTAAATATCTATAGAATAGAACCACCAAATCCTTGTAGATTAAAAATGGCATAATTATATATATAATGCCTTTAAAACACCTCCAAAAAACTATTAGAATTAATAAAGTCAGAAAATCTGAAGACAGAAAAATCACCATATAATAATTAGTTGTGTTCCTATATGCTAACAATGAACTAGTTGAAAAAGAAATTAAGAAAATGATCCATTTATAATACGATCACAAAATACTTTAAAATAAATTTAATTAAGGTGAAAAATCTATACACTAAAATCTGTAAGATATTCATGAAAGAAATTATAGAAGATGCAAATAAATAGATTGCATGCATATATATTAGAAAAATTAATACTGTTAAAATCTCCATACTGTTTCAAGTGATGTGGAATATATGCAGCACTCACAAAATCTTCTTGCCCTTCTTTGCCCAGGGTGAGGATATTTACAAAGTAAGAACCCTGGCTCCCTGCTGAATCTCTCAGTTAAAACTTCTCAAGTTGATACAATATATCAACCATAACATTATATGATCCAGTTATTCTACTATTGGTTATATTTCCAAAGGAAATAAAATCAACATCTTGAGAGGTCATTTGTACCCTCTTGTTCTATACAGTATTATTCACAATAGGTAAGACATGGAAACAACATAAAGGTACATCGATAGACGAATGGTTAAAAACATTTGGTGCACTTATGCAATGAAATATTATTCAGTCATATTAAGATGGCAATCTTGTCATTTGCAACCACATGTATGAACCTGAATGAGATTATTCTAGGTGAAGTAAACCAGGAAAAGACAAATACTTTGTGATTTTACTTATCTGTAGAATCTAAAAAGTAAAACTCAGAATCAGAGAGTAAAACTAGCAGTTATCAGGGACAGAAAGGTACAGGAAACATGGTGATAGTGATCACAGAGCACAAACCTAAACAACAGAATGCATTTTGTAACCCAGCAAGATTCAAGAAATCAACCTCTCTGAGTTAAGAACTGTAATCACAGAAAGTTTCCTTACTTGAAATTTACAGTATGCATTATAAGACTAAACATAACCATACTGGCTCAATACATAATTATAGTTTCCAAGCAAAATCAGAAAGTATGTATTTTGCCCTTTCTATTGGCAAAGCACTATGTTATGACTGTAGGTGATTTAAAAATGAAAAGTTATATCTCTAATTTTTTAATGTTTAATTTTAGTTTGTATGTACACGTACACATCTTAATTAGTTTTTTATCCATTTTCCCTTCCCCCAAGCTTTGAATTCCTTTTTCATTTTTGTACAAGTTTGCAGCACATAATGTTCACATTCCTTGTGTAGAGATGGAACTTGTGCAGAACATGTCACAAACATTTTCATCACCCATCATCCCTTCCCTCCCCTTTCTCTCCATCTCATGAATGTCTTCCCCTTTGAGAATAATCTGTCTCCCTACTTCCTATTATGTATCATTTATTTTGCTCTTTATTTTTACTTTGGGCATCCAATATAAGACAAAATATATGATATTTAGGCTTGTGTGTTCAATTTATTTCATTTAACATTATGGTCTCAAGGTGCATCCATTTCTCTACAAACGACTCAAGTTTATTTTTCTTTATGGCAGGTAGTATCCCAAGGTATGAGCATACCACATTTTCTCTATTTATTCATTTGTTGGTGGTCTCTTTTAAGATTTAACTATTATGAATTGTGCTGCTATAAAAATAGCATGCATGTATCTTTGTAATATGATACCTTTAACTCTTTCAGGAACATTCCTAGAAGAGGACTAGCTAGACCAAATGGAATATCTAGTTTTAGTTTTTTGAGAAATCTCCATGCTGGTTTCTATAATGGTTGTATTAGTTTACATTCCCAACAACAGTGCAGAAGGACTCCTTTTCCCCTGCAACCTCTCCGACATTTGTTATTTGATTTCTTGATGATGACCATTCTTTCTGGGGTATGATGGAATCTCAGTGTTGTTTTAATTAGCATTTCTCTAAAGGCTGCAATGTTAAATATTTTTCATATATTTATTGGTCATTTTTACTTCATCTGTGAAGAACTAAATTTCATGGAGAGCTGGATTGGCATTCATAAATTTCTTTGGAGCTCCTTAACATGAAAGTATCTTATTTGTCCATAAATTTTATTTTTTTATTTTATTTTAAAGAGAAAAAGAAAACAAAACAGAGATTCAAAACACATGAGAAGGAGAATAACAATAATGAATACAGCTGTCGCAGTCTAGTTACAGCTGTCTTTCGAGCTCACCTGGCTGGAGATGGTCAACAGAGAGTGTGCTGAGCTGCTTCCCTGCATCGGAAGGCTGCAGCCTTAGGACACTGCGAAGATGACAGACTCCAGCCAGGTACTGCAGAGCACAATGAAGGAGCCATCCAACAGGGACACCCCCAGGAAAGTCATCCCAGTACTGACTGCCAGTCACATAGAAAAACCAAGGTAACCCTGTGAAGTCTAAACCCAAATACCAACACTGAAACTCAGAAGATTCTAGGGCAAGCCTCATCAGGCCCTGGCAGGGAGCTACACTGAAGTTCGGTCAGTGTGGTCAGTGCAGGAAGGCAGTCCACACCCATTCATTAGGCCCTTTGTGCCAGTTTTCCTAGACATCCAACCTTTTCATGGCTTCTTTTTTCTGAAAAGTTCCACGACTCACACCTCTCCCCAACAGGCCCTGATTACGGGAAGAGATATCATGATAACCGGTTTTGAGACTTCCATCTTCTTTGAGGTTTTCCACAATAAAGTTCAAGAAATCTGGTCTTTTGACAATAAATAGCTTTTCACCACAAAATGGGTGGATGAGGAAGGAGACCTGTGTACTGTATCATCTCAGCTGGAGTGAGAGGAAGTCTTTAAGCTTTTTGAGTTAAATAAGGATTCTGAACTCTTAATTCATGAGCTGCCTTGTGTACCAGAACATTCTAAAATGCCTTGTTTAGAAAATAAACCCATCTACCACAAAGGTGCATGCCTCTAGAGAAAGCTTTATTGTGCAAGTGGTCATACTTTTCAAGCTAAATGTTTCAGCAGGTGTGTCCACTGTGCCATCAGCAGACAGTACAGGAGGATTTGCAGACCAGGCACACAGGTGTATCAACTATAAACTCTTGGTTCATAAGAAGAGCCACAAACTTGTCATAACTGAATGTGGGCAGCATTCTTTGCCACCAGATCATGTGATGCCAGTGGATCTATCAATCATCCATTACTTCAGACCCTGCACAGGCTGTAATCCCATATAATCCTCAAATCCTGAGGGTTCGGGACAAGTTGGTGAAAACAAGGAGGCAGTGAACACCAGGGAAAATGGTAAATCTTCATCCAGTGTAGATCTTCAAGACTTTGATTGGTTCAAGTAATAGGGATAGGAATTTATGCAGAAGTACTGTTGTTGGGCCAAGGATATAGCTCAGCTGTGCAGTGCCTGCCTGAAAAATGTAAGTTCCTCAGTTTGATTCCCAGTACCAAAAAAAGAAAAAAAAAAAAAAAAAAAAAAAAGAACGTTACACAAAAGAACCATAGGCGCAGAGAGAGAGAGAGAGAGAGAGAGAGAGACAGAGAGAGAGAGAGAGAGAGAGAGAGACAGAGAGAGAGGGAGAGAGAGAGAGATTGTCTTTATGCAATGAAAGTTGTGAAAAAAGAGCTTGCCAACCTTGATCAGGTAGACAGGAGAAGCATGTCTCGGAGCAGGAATCTAATCATCCTTTTCTTGCTGCATTGCATTCTTGCTTTCAGACAGAAAGCAGACTGTTCTTTGTTGTAGACTATGTACACGGAGGAGATCTAATGTTCCATGTGCAGCAACGAAGAATTCTTCCTGAAGAAGGTTTACTCTGCAGAAATCGGCTTAGCACTCAATTATCTTCATGAGCGAGGGATACTTTATAGAAACTTCAAATTGCACAACTTATTACCGGACTCAGAAAGGCACAGTAAACTCACTGACTATTGCTTTTGTGAAAAAGGACTACAGCCAGGAGATATGACCAGCACTTTCTGTGGCACTCCTAATTACCTTGCTCTAGAAATTATAAAAGAGAGAAGATTATGGTTTCAGTGCTGAATGGTGGACTCTCAGAGTACTAATGCTTGTGATGAGAGTTGGAGAGTCTCCATTTCATCTTGTAGAGAGCTTTGAAAATCTCAATCAATTATCTCCTGCAAGTTACTTTGGAAAGAAAAACTGACATATCGCGTTTTATGTCTGTAAAAGCTGCAGTATCCTGGAGAGTTTTATGAACAAGGACCTAAAAAAACAACTGGGCTGTCGTCCTCAAATAGGATGTGCTGATGTTCAGGAGTGTCCATTCTTTCAAAGTTTTGACTGGGACTTAATGGAGCAAAAACAAGTGATCCCTCCCTCTAAACCAAGTGTTCTGGGGAATTGGGTTTAGACCACTTTGATTCTCAGTTTACTGATGAACCTGTTCAGCTCACTCCAGATGATGTGAGGAAGATTGATGGATATGAATTTGCAGACTTTGAGTATATCAATTGTCTTTCAATGGTTGAAGAAGAATGGGGCTGCTCCTCATTTTTCAACCAGGCATTCTGCTTATGTTACCATTTAATGCATGGAAAAACTGGTTACCAATCTGGATTTGATTCACCACTTTATAATTCTCTGGAAGCTAATTTTAATTTCTTTTTTGTAGTTATATTTAGATATAGTAATACTTCATTCTTATCATTTATAATAGAGAATATTGATTGGAGATAGAGATTGATTGATTTATAATAGAGAATATTGGTGTAGAAAAAGTACCTAATAATTTGTTTTTGTTATTTACTATTCAGGAAAATAATTTCTCTTTCAAGTAGAATGCCTTAGCTATGCTTGTTTCTCTCCAAAACCATATTATTTATTCTTTGGGGATCAGTTTATGTAGTCTTCAGGGAAATCAAAAAGTAACAACAATTTTGTACAAATTTTCAAAAAGCACATGTATTGTAGTTCTATTTGCTTAATTGAGCTTTTTTTATTTCATAGGATAACACATTAAATACATACTAGAATTCAGGGGCAGAGTCATTTAAACTATTTTTATTAAAATTAGTGGTTAGCAATTTATTATTTAAAAAGTTGCCAGATATAGCATGCCTCTTTTTTAGTACCATTTTTGTGCAAAGAACTTGAACAGTAACCATCATCATCTGAATAAGTTGTAATGGTACAATCTTAGGAAAACTTAACTTTAGGTAAGTTATCTAGTTTTAAATTTAGAATGATTTAAAATTAAGAAATAAAAAATTTTCTTTTTATCTTTTTTTTTGGATGCCCCCTTTCATTAGAAATGTAACTTTTCCATAGCTTGTCATATGTTGTCTTTTCTTCAATTAATGAAGTTTGAAAGTAATGAAAACACCAAAGGAAAATGTTTACATACATTCACATGTTCATTTGTGAGGTATATATGTTTCTCTTAATATCCCTAACTTGTTTTGAAACAAAAAACAGTAGTCACGACATAAACTTACAGAGAATGCTAACATGTCAGAAATATGTTTGTGATCTTGCTTTTAAGTGTTGCTCTTTGCCATAGGGCATTTCAGAATGTAAACATATAGGAGTTTTTTTAAATGTTAATTACTTAGCCCACATTAGAATTATTTTAGGTCTTCAAACCTCATTTCGAGAAACAGTTTCTTCAAGTTAATCATTTGCCCTCTGTTAAACAGTAGAAAGTGTGTTTATGGTATAATATTTTAAGATGGTATAAGCAGAAATTTACAAGCTTATCAATGTTTTTTGAACAAATTTTAAATGACTGATTTCATCAGATATCTTTCCTTTTCCCCTTAACAAAATCTTATCAGTTTTCTACCAATGATACACCAAAGATGAGAATTTTTCTCTGATGAGGTTTGAATTTTCATTCAGGGTGGTGTTTTGTTCTTAAAATTTTTAAATAGTTAGATTGACAGTATATATTTTATATACAATTGCATTACAGATATTTTTGACTGTGTTTCATTTTTGGAGTCTTTAAGTGTAATGCCAGTTCTCTTCATATTATATAAAAGTTCTCTCAAAATACTTACCAGGGGAATAAGGTGATGAACAGTCAGAATGGTTGGCATTTTGATGTTCTAGGTAATAATTTATTTTGCATAAGCCTGTGGATAGATCATTTTGTGCATATGAAGCCTGGATTAAATTTCAAGTACCTTTTCCTGTGTAGATAAATTTTTTTCTTTTTAATTTTAAGCAGAAGAAAAGAAATTAAAATAAAACAATTTCACAACAGGCCAATAGGAGAGTAACAATAATCCACACATTGCATATTGTTATATTCACAGCTGTTGTTAAGTGTATAGGATATAGACAAGAAACATTGTCCAGAAAATTATTAGCATAATATACTTTATAAATTTGTTTCATTTTTATTTTTGTCATGTAGACTACTGCTTTGGTTACTATAATGTTGATGCATTGTGTCAACTTGAGAAATCTAGATGCTTAACTAAGTAACTCAGAAGCTGTACATCCTGGAGTGTGGAGGACATGTCCTTACCTCTCTAGTATGTTGTCTGTTTTGTCAACTTGAGAGGTTTAGAAGCTTAACTAAGTGATTCAGCAGGAGGCCAGGAGATGATGTGGGTGTAAAGGACTTCAACTTCACACCCAGGTGGGTAGTCTGCATACAGTAAAAGGGAAATGAGGAAGGACCAAATGTTGGCTCTTCGGAGGAGCATGAGTCTTCACTTTTAGTTTGCACATCATCTCCTGGCTTCTGGGGCAGACTGTTTGGGTTCCACCTGGGACTCTTCAGCCTTCTGGGTGGCCTCCAGCCTTCATCCTAGATGCTTCACCTTTCCACCATAGATCCTCAGCATTCCATCACAGACTCATTGCCCTCCTGATATGGACTTGCACAGAACTCTGTAGTAAGCTCCAGACATTGGGCTGAACCCTTTAGCCTCCAATGTGCAGACCTCTGCACACTTCTTCATCCAACTCTGTGGCTGACCATCGTAAGCCAATCTTGTAATTTCTTATATATTTGCATATCTTGTGTTATATCTTCTTCTCTAGTAAACCCTAACTGATAGTTAGCATAATGTAAAATGTATTTGTGTACCTTCTTTTTCATGTTAAAAGCTTTTAAACATTTTTTTGTTGGAGGTATCAAAAAAAAAGAGATACTTAGGAATCAATCTAACAAAGGAAGTAAAAGATCTATGCAGTAAAAATTACAGTACTCTGGAAGAAGAAATTGAAGAAGATCTCAGAAAATGGAAAGACATTCCTTGTTCATGGATAGGAAGAACAAATATTGGGAAATCATTCCTAAATTCCTAAAATTCATCTGCAACCAGAAGAGACCTAGAATAGCAAAGGCAATTCTGGGCAACAAAGGCAAGGCAGGAGGCATCACAATCCCTGATTTGAAGCTATAGTACAAAGCTACTGTGATAAAATAAGAATGGTACTGGAATAAAAACAGAACTGAAGATCAATAGAATAGATTAGAAGATACAACCACAACTACAAACACACTCAGCCACTTTATCTTTGACAAAGGGGCCAAACACGTTCAATGGCAGAAAGATAACCTCTTTAATAAGTGGTGCTGGAAAAAATGACTTTTCATATGCCAAAACTAAAACTAGACCCATGCCTATCACCTTTCACTAAACTAAAGTCAAAATGGACCAAAGATCTAAATATTAAAACAGAAACACTAAATCTACTGGAAGACAAAGTAAGTAGAAATCTTAAAGACAGGGATAGGCAGAGAATTCATGAACAAAAATCAAACTGCATGGGAAATACTTCCCAGAATAAACAACTGGGATCTTATCTTACTAAAAAGATTTTGCATATCAAAACAAATCTCCAGCAGAGTGAAAAGAAAATCCACGAATTGGGAAAATATCTTAACCAACTGTCCCTCAGACAAAGGACTTCTATCTAGAATATATAATGAATTTTAAAAAATCAGACTCCCGAAATTCAAAGAGCCAATCCAAAATGGGCATCTGAGATGAATATACATTTCTCAGATGAAGAAATACAAATGGCAAATAAATACATAAAAAAATGTTTGGTATCATTGGTCATTAGAGAAATGCAAATTAAAACAACACTGAGATTCCATCTCACTCCAGGAAGAATGGCCAGGATCAAGAAAACCACCAGTAACAAATGCTGGAGAGGCTGTGCAGAAAAGGAAACTCTTCTGCACTGTTGGTGGGAGTGTAGACGTACAACCACTGTGGAAATCAGTGTGGAGATTCCTCAGAAAGCTGGGATTGGAGGTACCATTTGAACCAGGTATTGTACTTCTGGGCGTATTTCCAGAAGAACTGAAAACATCTTACCACAGTGATAGATGTGCACCCATTTTTGTAGCAGCACAATTTGTAATAGCCAAATCTTGGAAACAACTCAAGTGCCCATCAACTGAGGAATGGATAAAAAAGATGTGGTATTTTTATATAATGGAGTGTTACTCAGCTACAAAGCACAGGCTTTTATAGGTAAATGGATGTGACTTGTGACCATACTCATAAGTGAAATAAATCAAACACATATGTGTAAATACCATATTGTCTCCCTAGAATAAGAAACTGAAAGAGTAAATGGGATACCAAATCTTCAATAAATATTGTGAAAGAGTAAGAAACTGCTCAAAGGGGAAAAGTAACTCAGATAGGGAAAAGGAGAAAAGAAGGAAGGGAGAAGTAAAAAAATATATAAATTTGTATATAGACACTTAAGCTAGTTAAAATGATTGTACTATTAATTCTATTAATTGTTGGAACAAAACAGTTAACATTCATAGGATTAGACCTATTTTGCATGTCTATAGCTGGTAATCTGTAATCTGAGTAACTCTTTTGAAGGTAACTATGCAAAATAACAACCTTTGTTATGTTCCTTCCACTTCGTTTTGAAAGCCTATATTGTTATTGCTTTGAGGTTTTTGTTATTGCTATTTGTCTCTTTTGTTTCTTGTTTTTCTTGTATTTTTTGTTTTGTTTTGTTTTTCCTTCTCATACAGAAAGGATAGCTGTATGTGTATAGGCTTATACATGCCTAGAATTTCTCCTAAAGAGTCTATAATAATCGATTTTAACATGTGTGATGGTATGAACAGCTATTTTGAAGAAAGTGAGACATTATTGTAGCCATTGCTGATTTCCTATCATCTTATTTTGAAGTCCTATAATCCTTTTATTCTTTGTTTTGATTGGTTTTAGTCTGTTTTCTATTGTTTGATTTTAGTATGTGTGAGGGTATGAAGTGAACAAGAGACATGGTAGCCATTGTTGATTTCCTATTGTCTGGTTTTGAAGGTCCATAATGCTTTCATCCTTTTGTTTTGATTGTGTTTATACTATTTTGTTTTGTTTGAATTTATTGTATGTGAAAGTGTAAAAAACTATTTTGAAGAAAATAAGAAACATTATGGTAGCCACTGTTGATTTCCTGTTGTGTTGTTTTGAAGTCCTGTGTTGCTTGCATAGTTCTGTTCTGATCTGTTTTTTTTTGTGTGTGTATTGTTTTGTTTTGTTTTATTCTCTTCAGAATAAAAAGCTTTTAAATAAAATATTTAATACACATCAAAAAAATGAAATACCTTGTGCTCCCTGGGGATCACATCCCCTTGAATCCCTGTCAAAGGTAGTCAGTATCCAAAAAGTTTCATTCATTGTTCCCATGTTTTTCTTTAGTGTCTTCAAAACACCTACATGTGTACCCTTAAAACTGATTATGTACTTGATTGATTTTGGCCTCATAGAAATATAGCATATGCATTTATACAGTGAATTTTTGTTACTTGCTTTTTCAACTCAGTATTAAGTGTCTGAGGTTCATCTATGCTGACAGATTTTGCTATGCTTCATTTCTTTTTCTCCATATCTAATCTCTGCTATTACAAAGATGGGTACCAATAACATTCTTACACATGCCTATTTGTGTATAGTTGCATGAATTTTTCTAGAATTTGTTACCAAGAAATGGAATTGTTGCCTCTTCAATTACTAGGAGATTACTGTTGGAAAAATATCTAAGAGTTCCTTTTATTCTACATATTAATTCATGGTTGAAATTTTTCTGTTTTAAAACCTTTATGGCAAGCTGTTGGATCTGTTTTTTTTGTAATACTTTGTACTAAGCAATTGGAGGTGCTCATACTAATGGATTTGCACAAATGACCTCATGAGCTGGTATTTTTATCTTTTTAAAGGTTTTTTAATAGTTTTCTCCATTTATTCAAAAAAGTCATCAGGAAGAATCCAGATCTTTTTTGCCTGTAGTTTATGTTCTGATTTATAAATGGAAAAATCTATTGGGTTCACTCAAAGGATCAATTACAAATGCAACTTTGTAAACAACTTGGTGAACTGTTCAGTGGAATGTAGGTGTTTAACTCTGCTTTTTAGGACTGTAAGTTCTCAGATTTTTAAACAATTTTTTATCAGCATGATTCTCCAATACGAGAAAAGTAATAATGATGAAAAGCTTATCTTGCACATCAGTTGCTCTTGATTGGCCAGCATGAATTCCATTTTATTGCAACAAATTCCTGATGATTCTGGGTACCATTGTTTCCATGGAGTTTGGACAGTGTGACCCAGCTCTGAGCTTTGTGAGTGGGTACATAATTTAGACCTTGTCAAGCAGCAAATTCTATCTCCTTGATTATACAAATTCATTCAGTAGTATTTGTGTTATTCGTGAATTGTCCCAGTGATAACGCAATCCTTAGTGAATCATGCAGGAGGAAAAATTCTCTTTACTGAGGTGCTTTAGCTTTGCAGGATTAAAAACATTTCAGATGAACAGGGTTTACTATGCCCATGCAAAGGAAGCAGAGCCAAAAGATGGAGACACTTGAAATCCTAAGTACAACATTTGCTGTGCCCCAGGACCCAGCTCTGCCTGATACTAATATATGCCCTGGACTTTTCTGTTATGAGAAATAATAAATATACTTTTTGCTTCTATTTAAAAAGAAAAAGCAATAATAAGTAAACTGATTTTTACATGGCCTGATACTACAACTTTCTTGGCAAATTTTCTCAGGAGTCTGTTTCTCCCCCTTGTATTAGGCAGATGCATCCTCTTTAGAAATATTTCCTTAATTTTTTTTATCATTTCATCTATTGTTCAAATCTTCAGTTTCTTGTTTTATTTTCAATTTTTAGGATTTTTTCTCCCATTTTCTTTGAAGTTATTTGCAATTTTATGAGTTACATACTGTCATATTTTAGTGTCTCAGTATTTTGTTTGCCTTTTGGTTATTTTAAAAGTATCCTTTTTTAGTTTCACATATAAGCATATTTTCTTTTCTTTTTTTATTTTAAAGATAGTAAAATCCAATAAAACATAACAGAACAAAGTCAATCAAAACAAAGCAGTAGAACTGATACAGAACTTCAAAGAAAGATACTATAAAAACAATAGCTACTATAGTATATCTTGTTATTTTCAGAATAGTTGACCATTCCAACAGGTATAGTAAAATTAAACCAAAAACAAAACACAATAAAACCAATAAAAACAGAATATAAAATAAGGCAAAAAATATTAATCAGAATAAAGCAAAACAATGAGAACAATATTAGGCCTCCAAGACAAGAGAGAAGAGAATCCCCCATATTTGCTACATTGCCTACTGTCATCTTCCAAAGAGATGCTCAGGCTGCCAGCCCCAGGCCTACAAAATCAACTGAACAATACAAGCATTTAGTTGCTTTATGTACCTTAGTTGCTATCAATTTAGCCAGACCTCTGAACCAGCAGGTGGTTTACTGGGTTGTGTGGCGGGGGCAGTGTCCTTGATTCTTAGCCCACATGCCTGTAGGTGTATGGGAGGTTTCTCTTCCTGGAGTCCACACCGGTCATGCAGGCCCCTGGAAGTCAGACTAGTTGTCTTCTGGTTGGAGCTGCTCAGACCCAGTGGGGCAGGTTCTCAAGAGGCCCATCTCCTTTTCCTCCTGGAGTCCACACCGTCCACACAGGTCCCTGGAAGGCAGACTAGTTGTCTTCTTACATGTCATGGAGACAAATCTTTTCTGTTCACTCCACTCTGTCAGCCTCTCTTCCCTTTCTCTCTCTCTCTCCCTCCCTCTCTCTCTCTCTTTCTGCACGTGTGTGTAATTCGATTACTTGTGTTTATGAATCTGACCTTCATGTTGGAAATATAAATACTTGCAAATATGATACGTTTTAATTTTATATTCAAGACTAAATCACAAATAGGCTAGTTTGATGTTATGCTTGAATGCAAGATCAATAATATAGAATGATTAACTGTAATTTTTTTTCATCAGGAGACTAATCTTAATAAGAGTAAATTATATTTGAGTGCTTTCAGATGGTTTCTGAGAGGTATCGTTTAACCTTCTCTAGTGGCTGTAACACAATTGTTCATTTCTTCCATGTTGTTCAATAGAACAGACGATGAAGGTGTCCTCTATCTCTGCAGTCAGCACAGTTACACCTTGCATGATGGTTACTGCAAGTGAGGAGCTGGACTTCTATTATTAAAATTGAGTTTTATTAAATTTCAGTAGCCACTTCTAAGTTGTTTCCATATTGGACAACTCAGTTCTAGAATTTAGCAGGAAATAGGGCCCAGTAAACTCCACCAGTGATTTAATGAACTTCCCTAACCTTATTCCATTTATTTGAATGCCCTTCCATAAATGAATATTGTGTTTGAAATCTTTTACTCTGAATATATCTGAAGACTATCCTGCGTGTAACTTTTTCAAAGCTTGTAGGAATATATTATCTTTTCCTCAAATAATTAAGTCTAAAAGTAATGAAAACATCAAAAGAAAAGTTTCATATACATTAACATGTTTATTTGAGAAGTAAGTGTGTTTGTCATAGTAAAAGATCAATAGTGTGACTTTATCATAGCTGGACTATTTATGATTAAAATGTTACAGAAAAAGATAAATGAATATATTTTACACCATTTTTTAACCTAGACATTTGCTTTGACTTCTTTTTTTTATTTTTTATTTTATTTTAAAGATAGCAAAATCCAATGAAACATAACAGAACAAAGTCAATCAAAATGAAGCAGTAGAACTGGCACAGAACTTCAAAGAAAGATACTAGGAAAATAATAGCTACTATAGTACATCTTGTTATTTTCAGAATAGTTGACTATTCCATCAGGTATAGTAAAATCAAACCAAAAACAAAACACAATAAAACCAATAAAAACAGAATATGAAATAAAGCAAAAAAAATTAATCAGAGTAAATCAAAACAATGAGAACAATATTGGGCCTCAAAGACAAGACAGAAGAGAATCCCCCATATTTGCTACATTGCATACTATCATCTTCCCAAGAGATGCTCAGACTGCCGGCCCCAGGCCTGCAAAATCAACCAAACAATAGAAGCCTTTAGTTGCTTTATGTACCGTAGTTGTTATCAACTTAGCTGGTCCTCTGAACCAGCAGGTTGCTCACTGGAGGGGTGGGGGTAGGCCTACGCGAGGCACATCTCTTTCTCTTCCTAGAGTCCACATCGGTCAGTCGTGCAGACTCACCAGGAAGGCAGGCTACTTGTCTTCTGGTTGGAACCTCCCTGCCTAACATGGCAGGTTCTCAGGAGGCACATCTCTTTCTCTTCCTGGTGAGTGCATGTGACCAGCATGGACTCCACAAAGAGAAAGAGATGTGCCTCTCGAGAACCCACCATGTTGAGTCAGGGAGGATCCAACCAGAAAACAACTAGCCTGCTTTGACTTCTTATCTAGTGCCCTAAGGAATATTCAGGCCAGAAATATGGATTTGCATATGATCATATGAGCTTGAACTCCTGGGGACACATGATGATCTGATATACCTCCTTGTATTTAACAAGATAAAAACATTAGTCATAAATGAACTGCTAGCTATCTGTGCTTCCCAGACAATATTAGCAAGTATCTCTTTCCTTCTACTTGCTTTGATCCCAGGAAAACCAAAAAAAAAAAAAAAAAAAGGTACCAGCTTTAACTATTTAGGCTACTAGACAAGGCTATAGAAACATGAATGATCTCTTACTTTTCATAATAAATTATATTTCAGAAGAATACTATATTTTATGAATATTTTAAGTTCATTATATGTTATCTGTAATTCTTACAACATTCTATATGATAGACATCATTATTCTTAATTTATTCTTAGTTTTTCATTCTAAAGCACAGAGGTTAAGTAACAGCTGGGATTAGAATACAACCACTCTGAATCAATATTCTGGACTTTTATCCATTACTCTCTGCCCTTCTGTGATATCAAGTCTATTTCAAGGGCTTGCAGGAGAAGCCTCTTTGCTGTGAATGGAAAGAGTAAATAGCAAATGCTGAGGACAGCTGTTACGAGACGTCTGGAAATCCATAAACTCATTTGGTTTACATTTGTGGGGAAAATATCTTTACAGATTTATAAAAATGGGGGAAGATGTGGGTATACATACACTACTGTTGGGGAGTTTTGTTAAAATTAAATTTAAGGATGATATTGCTTGGTTTCTGAAGAGATGGTAAACAGAATCAGCAAATCTCAACAGAAAACTGGTATTAACAGCTCCTATCAATCCTCAGAAAGTAAATTATCCCAGTGATAAGGTTTTCCCCTTAGTTCAGATCTCCAGTCTCCTATAGGGAATGACTGCCCCTCCATCACACTACTAACCATTTCCAGTGCAGAGTCCCAGCTTAACTTACTCAGGCAAGAGTAAAACAATGTTTTAGATTGAGTGGATTACTTGCAGGTCAGTGATGGTCTGTTTTAGAATTAGTGGATGCATTAGGAAAGTAGACAAAGAATGGTAGATGGAGGAAATTAAAGCACATGGAATTCAATTTAGCTTGGGAATAGAAATACTTTTATTTTTGCCAAAACTTCAAAAAATAGCTGTAAAATATTTCAAGCAAAGCTGAAGATAGGAGCATATATTTTTTAAAAAGTGTCTTTCAACACATAAACTCACTGAAATGTCAAATGTACATTAATTATGTAGAAATCATTCTAATGATGTTATATTGTTAATTCATTTGTCAGAAAACGAAAGTCAGCAGCTCCCAGAAGGAAGTTATTAAATGTACAACATACAGGGAAACTTGGCAGGTAGGCAGGAAGACTTTGGCAAAGCCAATACTAAACCATTTAATGCAATGTAAAATGTAAGGCTACCCTGAGTAATTTTTGAATTTAAGTCCTGGCAGACTCAGGAAACAAAGACAAAAGTACATATTTATTTACATATGCATGAATATGATACTTTGGCAAGTGGCCTAATTCAATGCAGGTTTACATGGTTGACAGTTTTGCTCCTCCTCCTCCTCACATCTTTCAGTAAATAAGCAGAAGTGTTTTCTCTGGGTCTGGTTTGTGATATATACCACAAAAAATTTTACATATTTAGTCTTTTCCTTTTACTGAATACAATCTATTTTAGCTCTGAAGATCTCTGTTTAGATAAAGCTTACTTGAAAAAAAGTGGTTTAATTCCCCAGTTGCTTGGGAGAATGAATGGAGACTTGTAAATTTCAAGGGATGAGATCTAGACCATACAGGATCAGCATTAGTTATAACTCCAGGGAGATAACTTACTTTTTCCTGTCCCTTAAAGAAACTCAGATGTGTCCCTATTTGGCATTAGAGTTTATGAAAAGACAGACAATTTCCTGCCTTATAGACTGTGAGGAAGACAGAGTTCTGGACGGCTCAGGGCTGAAAAATTTTAGTTTAAATAATGCTGCAGAATGATTCTCAGGTAGCTGTCCTCAGTATACCTCGTCCAACAGAGAGTGGGTGTTTAGACTGAGACCTTGGAAGACAGATTGTCCCGTTGTTTCTGCAGGTAATTGAGCCATGTGACCCAGAAAGTGGCATATGCTTTCTTCTATCTCTAAAAACAGTGAGACCAACTAGCAAGTTACTACAGTTACTTAGGAAACTAATAACCTGTCACCGAATAGCTCGATGTCTAAGGAAAATAACATGAGTAAAAGTACTCTTAAGCCCCCAGAGTACACTTAAAATATTGAATGTTAATTTCTACATGCACTTTTTTTTAATGAACTAGTAACTATCTTTCATATAATTTTTTTCTTCAACTTAATGTATTTGTTTATTTTATTCTTGGGAAATATATTTTCAATCTTCATTCTTCAGACTGGAATTCTTTTATTCATTACACACCTCTTTTCATTTTCACTCAGTGATCTTTGGCTAGTATTTCCTCAACTTTTAATGAGTAGTTTAACAAGTGTTCTGAAAACTCCTAAGACTACTGCCGTGCAACAGAAGTTTCTGAGATGATGGAAATGTACTATTTTGGTGCTGTACTCTACAGTGGCCACATAAAACTACTGTGTATTTGAAATCTGGTAAGAACAAATAAGAAAGATAATTTTAATTTTAATTTTGAAAGATGTATGTGCCTAACAACTACCATATTGGAAACTATAACATAAAAACTCAAAAACCATGGCAGCCAAAACAAAAAAAGTGAATGACTGTGCATCACACACTTAGATTTAAAGAACCTGTCCAAAGTAGGGAGATAGGTACTTGCTCTGGAGGTGTGGTCAGCTGAGCATGACTTGTGGTGAGTCTAAGTGAAGGCTTTGACCTTGTCCTGTCAAGAGTGTCCGGCAGAAACTAGACTGTATCAGTACTAATCAAAAATAGATACATATATGAAACCTATAGTCTTTCAGAATTTTTCAATACCCAGGCTTCAGAAGGGCAGCATCCAATGAAGGTCTGGGCCCAGGAAAAGCTCAGTGAGACTAAATGGACAGTGTCCTCCTGAATGCCCATTAGAATGAGACCTCTCCATGGTTACTCCCTCTTGAGATTTCTGTGCCTCACATTCTAAGTCCAGAGGTTGGCAGTCAAGGTTGGACAATGTACTATTCCTTGTTTGGGGAAAGTCAGGTACTTAGGTTACCATTAAATTTCCTCACAACCCTTACCTTTCCCCCCAAAATTCCATGGATCTTCTGCTATCGGAAAAAGAAAGCAGGGCAACAAATGACAGATACCAGTTTTGGTGAAATGGTAAATATAATAAATGCCATATGTGAAAGTTATAGATTAGTTGCATTACAAGACATCTTGATTCCTTTAGCTTTTATACTGAGGATATTTTAACCTAAACTGGTGGGTGGAGAGGGAGAGAGAGACACAAAAAGAGACAGAGACAGAGAAAAAGACACAGGAAGCCAGAGACAGAGGCTAGGTACTTTGGCAAACACTGTTTCACTTAAGTATAAACAAATTTTTTCAGGAAAGTATGAGTAATCTTTTCATTTGCCATGTGACAATTGTACCTTGCCATCCTTATATAACATATTTACCTTTACTGTAAAAAAAGGGCATCTGATTATGCTTAAAGTTATTGCATGTAGGATCATATTATATAAAAAGCAGCACCACAGAATAAATATATACTTGGGCAGTCTATTTGATCTGTTTAACTCTTCTACTTTACAGAGTTTAAAACTACATTGTCCAATACACTGCTACCCAGTTTTATGTAGTTACTGAAAATTTAGAAGGTGGCTAGTTTCAATGGAGACAAATGTAAAATACACACTGCATTCTGAACATATAGGGTGAGAGACAGATCGTGCAATACCACCAATAATTTTTAAATCGATTACATATCACCCTAATGATGGTTTGCTTGCTTATTTATAGGTTTAATTTTTGTGTTATTTTATTAGCTTCTTTCTAATGTAACTTTGAGAATTTTTTGGATTGCTGGTTTGGTGGTCCTGAATTTCTTTAGATACTCTTTATCAAGGAAGTATCTTATTCCTCCATCAATTTTAAAATATAGTTTTGCAGGACATGTCAGCCTGCATTGGAAATTTTTTGGGAGAAAGAGGATGTTGAAACACTTCACATCGAGTTTTCCTGGCCTTTAGGTTTGTGATGAGAAGTCTGTTGTAATTCTAATTATTTTTTCCTTTATAAGTAATTGCTGCTTTTCTCTAACTACTTTTAAGATTCTGTTCTGTGCTGGACTTCTGGGGTTTTGACTCTTTTGTTTTGAGGAGGTTCTTTTCTGATGGTGTTATTTGGGGTTCTGTATTCCTCATTTATCTGTATTTCCAATTCTTTTTCCTCATTTGTAATGTTTTCAGCTAGTTCAATGGACAGCTTTTTATGCCTTTTTTTACTATCTTCTGATTTTTCACCAAGTTCAATTAATCTCAGGTTAGTCTTTGCATCATCCAGGAACTGTTGAGTACATTTTTCATGTTCTCTTGATGCTTTTAAGGTGTCTCTCATTAACTGGTCACAGCCCTGTCTTCTAGTTCTGAGACTTTGTTCTCACATTGGTCACTTCCATTGCCCATACTTTTAATACAATTTTTAATCTTGGGAATTTTTTTTTGGTGCCTACTTATGGACTGTAAGCCTTTTCTATGCTGGTCATAGATGATTTGCATTGTTTTGTTGAACTTTTCTATCTTTTTATTAGTATATTCTTTAGACTTGCCAATAACTTTGTTTAACTGGCACAGTTTCTTATGTGTATTTTCCGTGATCTTTCCAATTGCTCTATTGGACTGTTTTGCAATCTCCCCTGTACAAATCTGAATAATTTGAGTGGTGTGCTTTTGGTTGTTACTATTTATTTTTAATGTCTTTTATATTCACAGCCTGACTCTTGTTCCTATGCTCTGCTATATCTTTCATAGTATACATTTTTTTAATTCAAGACTTAAAGAGTTATCATTTGACATTGATATAAATAAATATTATGGTCTTTTACATATCATAATGCTGCTCCCAAATGCTTAGAGTGGGAAAGTTGAAAGGGTTAGGGTAGTGTGCTTGTCAGCTTTTCATTAATGTGACAAAAAACTAAGATAATCAACTTAAAAAGAGAAAAGGTTTATTCTGGGTTCAGTTTCAGGGGTTTCAGTACATGGAATTTGGCTCTGTTGCTTTTGGGTCTGTGGCAAAGCAGCTCACCATAGCCAAAGCATACAGTACAGAAAGCTACTTACTTATTGAAGTCAGTAAAAAGGGGACAGGCGGAGGCACTAGGATCCCAATGTCCCCTTCAATGACATACCTCCAGTGACCAAACTGCCTTCTACTAGGTCACACCTGCTAAAGGTTCCATCACTTCCAGCTAGCTCTCCAGGGTGCCAACCAAACCTTGGAGCATAAGCTCTTGGTTCTCTTTTAATATCCTAACTATAACAGGTGGTTAATAAGGATGGGATACAGGACTTTTGAAATGTTTATACAGAAATCAGAACAATTATTTTGGAAGTATCAACTACAAGGACATTATATTTAAAAAACTATCTAAACAACACATTGCAGGAGGGAAACATTGTCAGCATTAACTTGACAGGGAAAACGACTGGCTTCAATTAGTAAAGGACATTGATTTCAGAAAGAATTTTGCCTGCATAAGAACTGTCAGAATAAGCTCTCAGCAGGGAATTTCTTGGTGTATTGAACCTTTGGGACACTTTAACCATTCATCATAAGTCAATGTGAATTTTTTTGTGGCTCAGCATTTTTCAAACTGACTTTCAAGTTAAGACATTGTGTGTTATCACCAAAATACTATAGGTTGAGCCTGAGTAATCATTCCAGCTCAATACAGTTCTTTTTAAAATATAAAAATATATTTATAAAATTGTCATAGAAGCATTCTATAACTATTTACCAATTTAACAGTGATAATATACAGATAATGTCACCCAACATTTCAAATTAAATGCAAATAAAAATACAGAAAGAAGGAGTTTGAATACAGTAATTATATCCTTATTATTGAGATTCTCTGGCTCACTAATTTCCCACTTGTGCTGTATCTCAGATTTTTGTATCACATTATCCAAATACTGAGTTGTGTCAATAAATAAGTGACATCATCTAGGAGCTGAGCTTGTTCAAATTCAGTCACAGAAAGGAGTTGCTTACAGTGTTTAAAAGCATACATGAATTGCTAACCAGCTCCAGTCTTGAATAGAATTTGAATTAATTTTTTCATTAGCAAGATAAGCCCAGTTGAGTTCAAACCACAATGATGCTTTCTCTGCTTTAGTTAAGAAAATACACAAGGTGATAACATCTTGAAATTTCAGAAAAAAATATGTGTTTTGTTGTGTGTAAAATGTGAAATATTATGCTGTATGTAAGCTACTTATAAATAACAGTAAAATCAAATTATAATAATTTTTTACTAACTTAAATTTTCTTCTGCATACACATTTATGTGTTTGTCTTTTGACAAGATTTACCATTTGAAATAACTAACACAACTTTAGCTTTTGAATTGACTAAAAACTTCTGAACATGGCAGATTAAACATAGTGCTATCACCACTATCTTCTGAAAGTCCTCAATAATAAGTGAAAAAGAATGGAAAACAAATTTTGAAAGTAACTGACTTAGTAAGCAGTTCCTTAAATTTTACTGCCTATTAAAATAATTTTTAGAATACCAAATTAAATTATGACAGAAATGGGATTATAACTCACTGAATCCATGGGCACTGGGCATTATCCCAGTGATGTCACAGATCTTGATCCTGTGGTTACGACAGATGCAGCAGCTGTAGGAATGTTGGACACCATAATTTGTGGTCAGGAACTGGATGTTTTAGACTAGACAACAAGGTTTGAGTCTGTTTCTTGCTTCTTAGAGCTATGTCACCAGGGCAAACTGCCTCAATTCTACAAACTTCAGTTTCTTTATGAGTTAAATTGAGAATAGTATCCTAGGTGTATGGGTTTGATCCTGTGTTCCTCCAAGGCCTCATGTAATCTGAACAGGGCTAAGTCTAGCATTTGTGATTGGTTTGCTGTCTAGCGCTGGGATTGGCGATGTGAGTGCTGCACTCGCCCAGCGGTGAAGCCGACTTACAGTGTAAGGGCGAGAGGAATTCACATCTTCCTTTCTCTGGCGGTTTGCCTTGCTGTTTGGTGGCCATCATGAATGGCTGCCCCATCATGCCACACTGCCTTGGAGCCCACAAAGTATGACCTGAACCCCCCGAGAACTGTAACAAATAAACCTTTCCTTCCCTGATTTTGGACATCAGGTATTTTGTCTCAGCAATGAGTAAAAAGTAACTAAGACACTAGGATTGTTCTGTCAATTAAAATTTTTAATGTTTCAAATATTTGGCATACTCCTGGCTCACAGTCAATATTTGGTAAAGTGTTGTACTGTACTCTCTTACAATTAAATGTATGTTTCACCCATTTTCTTCGATTACTTTTTGGTTATCACTAAATAGGAATTAAAAGACGATGGTGGCACAAAATAGAATTTTTATATATTTGTTCTATAGATATATACTTGCAATATGGTAGTAAAACTATTCTTATTTCTTCCTTTCAATTTTTAGAAGTCTGTCTTCTTGAGCTCTATTGATTTCTACATTATCATGAAGTGTGAACACTGAATAGCCCTATTTTTTATCTTAATACTTTTTATTTACCTGTAGGGAAAAAAAAGAGTGAAACCATGGGATTCTCCAAGCACAGTCTTCCAAACATTTCTAACTATAGCAGCAGTCTGCTTTCATTCATGGAATTTATTAGCTGTAAAATCTCTGACACTTGGTATCTCAAGGGCAAGATTTTATCAGCTATGGAAAATGGATGGAAAATAATCCCTTCCTGTAACACTCCAGAGGTTTCTCAGTTGTGGGGTGCTCCCTGGACTCACTACCACTGCTATGAATTTTGAATTAGTAACACTGTCTCCTGACCACACACCAGGCAGAATTCTTTAAGTCTCTGAGGAAGAACAAAGCAGAAAATAGCCATATAAATGCAGAGCTAAAATGTTGCGTTTAAGTAGCAAAAAAGCTTGCTGGTTTAGCAGTTCTGTTCGTGTCTGTTAATCATACCACAAAACTTTGAGGATTAATTCTATTTAGAGGAATTTAATTGGAGAATCTATAGATCTCTTAAAGTTTGGCTTTATTAATACTAAATGGTAAGCCAATATACGTTACTATTTAGCTTCTTAAGAAAATCTTAAAAGAGATCATGTCAGATATATTTTTAACCCATAATTTGCTCTTCAAATGTGATTAGAATTATATAATCTAGAAGTCTCTCTCCAACTCCCTCTCTGTCTTCTCAACAATAGCATATAATAGCCAACCTTAATGTTATCAGTTTTCATGTTCTCATCACCCTAGTCTTTTTCTAGAATAAATTATTTTCACCTCTTAAAAACATTTGATTTCCCTGTCTTTGACTTCAAAATTTGTTTTTCAAATTCCTTTTCTTGTTCTTTGTACTTCAGCACTTTACTGGATTATAGCAAAATTCCTACGCTTTGCTTAAACTGGGTGCCCATAAATCTGAAATATATGTGTAGTAAAGGTCTATCTGAATAATGGCAAAATTTATCAAGAAGACTAAATCCCCAGGTTTTAAGTTTTTCGTATGTTTAGCATGACTAACAAAAGTGATATCAATAAAGCCAGCACACACCAGTTTATAAAGGTACTCTAGACATCAGTTAACTCATGTTTCTGTATTTATCCTTGAAATTTAACTGGTAAAAAAAGAGTTCTTAGTAATTTGAAAAATAGGTCTTTAACCATGGATAAGAGTATAGTACTTGGAGGAGTTGAAAGTTTAAAAATTTCAATTATTAACACTTGTCTATCAAAACTGTTGTGTTTAGAGATGAAAACACTGATGTCTGCTGGGGATTTTCCATGACAACCACCTTTTCACAGATTAGACAGCCATGCTTAAGAACAAGGAAAGCATCTCCTTAAGAATCACTCTTTTGCTTCCCACACTCTGCCGGAATTGCTTTCCTCAGGGTCACCAACACCTCCACATTACTACATTCAAAAGTAACTTCCTAGTTTTTTTAATGACCTATTAGCAACACATAACACAGTTGATAACACTTTCTTATATGTGTCCTCTTTTATAAAAATTGGGGCACGATCTACAGACTCACAAAATACACATATCTCAAGGGAACACATAATGTACACATTTTAAGTGCACAAGCTAAATGAGTTTTAACAGTGGCAAAAACACAGATATCACTCAAAGCAGGATGCATATTTTTTCCACTGCCCCAAAACTTCTGCTCTCCCATCCTCATGAATTTCTGAGTTACTATCTGCCTTCAGTCATCATAAATTACAAGCTACTTTTACCACTGATTATTTCCTACAGTTGATTTGTTTTTTTTTGTTTTGTTTTGTTTTGTTTTGTTTTTTGTGGTTTTTTTTGTAGTATATCAAAGACTGGCTATGTAGCCTTGCTTTCCTCAGGTTGTCAGTGCCATACCAAGGTGTATTTTGCTTTTTATTTCTAAAAGTTCTTGGCTTCTCAGATTGATATCTATCATTATTGTTGAAATATTCTTGGCCATTATTCACTTAAACATTTTTTCTGCCCTATTCTGTCTGTCTTATCTTACTGGGACTTCAGTTAACTTACATTATTTATTTGATATTGTCCCATAGCTCCCAGATGTTCTGTTCTGATTTGTTTCACTCTCTTCTGTTTGTTTGATTAAATCCTACGAATCATTCTTTTTTTTATTTTTTTATTTTTTTATTTTTTTTGCGGCACCGGGGATTTAACTCACAACCTCGCGCCTGCCAGGGCAGGCACTTAAGCTGCTGAGCCAAACTCCCGGCCCTAGTTTTTGAGGCAGGGTCGCACTATGTAGCTCAGACCGGCCTTGCGCTCGCCTTGGAGCCCAAGTGGGCCTCAACTCACAACGCTCCTCCTACCTCAGCCTCCCGAGTGCTGGGATTAAAGGCGTGCGCCACCACGCCCGGCTTCGGATCATTCTTTTGAAATCACTGATCTACTTTATCTACTCTTAGGCTAACTTAATTTTGAATGTTTAATTTTTATAGTATAGTTTTTAATTTTAGATTTTTCATTTTTTAAATGTTTTCCCACATCTACATGCATGATGTCCATCTTCAGGTTGTAGAGTCCAGTAATCTGGGTTATTCTAAAGTTCTCTGATACATCTA
>RJWM01020963.1:0-36113 GCA_004363535.1 Dasyprocta punctata
CATGTTATCACATTAGCCCAGGTGAAAAAAATACCACAGGTTTTTCCATTAGTTCTATTTCATTTTCTCCTGACAATGTCCAAAATAAATTAAATTCATCTGCTGATCTGTAGCTCACATCAAACTCCTTACTTTGCAGGATTTAAATAACTTCCACTATGTCTCTAGGGTCCATTCCTAATTGAATTAATAGACAAGTCCCCACCACAGAATCTTTTGAAAGGCCTCACAAGCTTACCTCTGGCACTTTTTACTTAAAAGACTGCTTCCCAACTTTAGTATCCATACAAATATTAAAAATGTTAAGCATCAGTTCTTAGGCTACAATCTCAGACCTCCTGATTTATTGTGTCTTGTGAAAGATCAAGTATTGTGAATTTTAATAAGGCTTGAAGGTTATTCTGAGACAAAAGATTCATAGGTCCTACTGTGAGATGAGAAACCTACCATAAGATATTTGTTCCTTGTTTGAGCAAGAGAGCATTACTTTTGCTTGTTTTCTCCATCAATCTTCCTCATTTTTCATTTTCCCATAGAAAACATCACAGACAAACCAAAAAACCAATAAACCTATACTTTTTTCTTTAAAAACTTATTTTCCCCTTTCCTTCTATTTTCTTTACTCATAATATACCTGCTGTTTTTTGCTCATGATATCCATTGCAACATCTTTGACACTTTTTTTCATTTGGTACTTTTTATCTTCAAAAACTTTTTTTTTTTGTTTTGGAAATGTACTAATTATTTGAATTCTGTCTTCCTTATTGCATTATATGCAGTATTTATTCTTTCTTCTTTATATTTTCCAGCACCATGCACTAGATCCAGGGACATTATGCCACTGAGTTATATCTCCAGCCCATTTTATTTTAAGACAGAGTTTCACTAAATTTTCCAGGCTGCCCTCCAAGTTACACACCTCCTTCCTCAGGCTCCCAAATAGCTGAGGCTATGGTATATGACATTGCCCAGCTTAGTCTTTCTTCTTATATAACCACTTATCCCTGCAATTCACTCAGTGACAGCTAATTACAGATGCACTTCCCTTCAAGTTTCATCTGCTGCATGCAGAACTTTCTGGGAAATAGCTTTCTTTTCACTTTTAAGATTGTTGAGTTGTTACTACTATTGTGATTTCCTTCAAATTTCGTTATCTCTTTCCTTATTAGATAACTGGCAAACTAAAAATCTGAATCATTAGTTGGTCTACTTATCTCAATTTTTTGCAATTACTGGTTACTATTTTCTATTTCCTTATCTGTTTTTAATTTGAATGCTGGATATTATATATTTAAAAACCCATAGAATTGGTTTATTATTCCCCTAGAAAAATTCCATCTGGCAGTTTCTTTCTTCTCTGACAGAAAGGTTTGGAGTAGTCTATGGAACTGGTAGCAAGTCATGGTCAACAAAAAGAAATGAAAAGAGCCTTTAACTATAACCATGTGGAACTTAAATTTATAAACAACCCAAATAAATTTGATTCTTATCTTTGTTCTCTACACACATGCCTAAACATCTGACTTCTTGATATCAGCCTGTGAGAACTTAAGCAGAAAATCCAGTTAGCAATTATTGAACTGAGATGATAAACATCTGTTTTAAAACTGGTAAGGTAATGGTAATTTATTTATTTATTTGGTACTGGGGATTAAACTCAGGACCTCATGCTTGCTAGGCAGACTCTTGTGCCACTGAGCTAAATCCCTGGCCCTGGTAATGGTAATTTAATGTTATGATTTAGATTGAAAATATACCACAAATTATTATGTGTTTTGAGGTGAGATTTTTGGAAGGAGATTGCATCATGTGACCACTGTGTGCTTTTGTAAGATTAATCCTTTGATAAGTTCATACGGGAATGTATGGTTAGGGGCAGAGCTTTGGGTGGAAGAGGTAGGTAATTGGAGGCATGATAGGAAAAGTTATATTCTTGCTTCTGGCTCTTTTCTTCTCACTCTGCTTCCCTCCTTTTCCCACCTCCTTTTGTCTCACAGATACTGTGATTTGTACAGCTTTCCTGTGACATGTCATCTCACTATGTAGTTTCTACCTTGGTGCCAGTCAAGCATGCATGGATTGCACCCTCTGCAACCAGGAACCTAAATAAACCACTCTTCCTTTAAATTTTGGTGTTAGGTATTTTCTTTTTCTAGCACTGGGAATGTGACCAATACAGAAAATTGCTGCCAAGAGTGAGCTCAGTGAAGTGAATATGCTTGGTCATATGGTTCAAAAATTTTTGGAATTGGTTTTTAGGAGGAATTTGGAAAGATCTGCTGATGCAAGCTACAGACTCCTCAAAGCTATAAGGAGACCATGATGAGCAATACTGGTTGATTCTCAGAAGATGAGATGGTTGATAGGAAAGTGAACAATAAAAGCAAGGCTCAAAATGTTTTGTACTAAAATAAAGACTTTTTTGGAAATGGTATTAGAAGTCAATATGTTACAATCTGGCCAAGAATTTCTCTTCACTTTGCCATGTCCTAAGATGGCAGACTAGTTAATATGGCACAGGAGGAAAACTCAACATTCAGTCCATGGCATAGGTATTGCAGTATTCTTTCAGCCAGATTTACAATGATAATTATGAGCAAAATCCAGAGCCAAATATGTGAAAATCTTGCTGCCCAGTCAGAAAGGTAGTACTATTAAATTGGTGCCAAGGACAGTGTTGTTGCCAAAAAATTTTGTCATTAAAATGAAACCAAGTACTTTGCACTAGAGCAATAGGAAAGATACTTAGAAGGCATTTGAGAAGTTAGCCAGAACACACTTATTGTAGGCTCAAGGGTGTAAAATTGCAAGCCCCTTTGAAAGACTTTGCTTTTAAAAAAAGAGCTCCAGGGTGTCCTGTTCATTCTCTAACTAAATATATCCCCAAATTTAGACATTCAAGTTTTTTTTTGTTTGTTTGTTTGTTTTGTTTTGTTTTGACAAGCTTTTAGAAGCCACTATAGCCATGTCCCAATGAGACCAAGCTACTCCTCAAACTGACTGACAACTTTGACGTCATCCATGTAGTACTAGTTTTACTGGCATATAGAAGGAAAAATTTATGGGTTTGATGAAGCTTCCACCCAATTTAGAAGGAGGCCTGGGAAATCAGATAAAACCATGCAACCATGCAGTAGCTCTTGAAATGGTGTGCATGAATCTGGGAAATTGAATCAAACAGTGTGTTGGAGATCCCTGGAGGTTGGAAATGCAAGGAATGTGGAAAATCTACGGAATAAAGCCATAGATAATGAGTGGAGCCAGCCCCAATGAGACATTGTACAAGCTGCAACAGGCATGGCAATAGGGATGGGAATACCCAGGCTTTGGAGCTCACATCTCTTCACCACACGTCCTGGGTGCTGGAGATGGAGCTACAGGATTTATCTTTGCCCTGGTGGTTTTTCAGTCCTGCTTTGATGCAATTAATTTTTATTTCCCTATTCCTCACTTTGGTATGAGAATACTTTTCATATGCCATTGTATTTTGGAAATATTTAATGTTCTTTTAAATTTCTTACAGGGGATTTCATCTAGGAGTTTACCTTGTGTCCCTTGAGTCCCAGAAGGGACTTTTGGTTTAGACTTTTAAACAATGATGAGACTGTCAATACTTTGCAACTCTTACAGATGGACTAAATGCATTTTGCATAATTAGGGGTAAATACATAGACGTATCATAGATAGATAGAAAAATAGATAGATAGATAGATAGATAGATAGATAGATAGATAGATATAGATAGATAGATAGATCAGGGCTCAGGACAGAATGTTATATTTTAGATCTAAACTGTCCCCCATAGATGATATCTGTCCAGAGCTGAAGCTTTTGAAAGATGATTGAGACACGAGGGCACTAAGTACATCTGTAAATTGATATACTGATGAGTTCTTAACTCAATGTACTATTAGGAAGGAGGGACTAAATGAAAGTGATGTATCATAAGAAGCATGATTTGGAAGGCTGTGCACTCATCTCTGATTTACCCCTTTTCCCTCTGCTTCTTGGTCATTACACATTGAGCAGCTCTTCTTTGACATGTTTTTCCATCACACAATTTCTGTGTTGCAGTCATGCAACCATTGACTGCCCCTACTGAACCTGTGAACCACAATAATCTTCCCTTCCTTTTAATTGTTTGTGTCCCTTAATTTGTTCCAATAACAAGAAGAAAGTGATTAATATAGTCACTATGAAAATTAAAATATTCCTTTTTTTTTTTTTACTTTCCCTAGGAATTTACTGAATTAAAGTGTAAAACCTGTAGTAAATCTGGACTTGACTTGCAGAGTTTTTCAGTCTGGCTTCCCAGTCTTCTTGTTGCAAGACTTCAGTTGGTGGCACCTGCTTTGAAGTGGAAACTGACAGTAAACATCAAGTATATCTGTTACTGGCCCATTTCTTCATCAAGGTATCTTCCTTGTGAACACTTAGAAGAGCTGCCTTTATTGCTTCTGCAGTTCTCTAATGTGCTCAGTTTCATGTTTTAGTCATTTTTCTGCCTTTGTCTAGTTGATTGTATGGGAATGTTGATTGTACCAATCTCATTCTGTCCTGAACAAGAAAACTTAAAAACCAATTTTCAGTTACTGACTCAAAGTTACTCTGGACATTTTACTATTCAGAAATTCAGGTTTGTGAGCAAAGAATGGATGCTGTTGAATGAGCAGCACTCTTACGGTATAGATTAATAGGATTATAGAGATTAAAAAAAGCTACTCGTAACATTTTTCTTAAGTAATGCTTGTTTAATGGAAATATGACTCTGTATAGCACATGTGCTTCTTTTAAATACAAAAATAATCATAAGGACATACACAAAAGAATAGTTTTTTACTTTTGAATCTCAATATCATCTTTTAATACTGCTTTATGTTCTGAACTTTCTATAAAGAGATACTTTTTAACTCTGATACTATTTTGTATTATGATACATTAAAAATCATTAAAATCACAAATGGTGTTCACCTGATATGCTAACATTCCTAGAATTGTTAATGGTGATAGAAACAACCCCTATTTATAGCCCAGCCTGCGTCAACACCATTAGTCTCTAAATTGTGATTGTTAGTTTCTCAGCAATAGAAAATTAGCAAATTTTGGTATATTCAGAGTCTGTGGTTGTGCCACCAACCTCGGGGTGTTAAGTGAACAACTTCATGTTTTTCAATCTGAAGTGTTTAATTATTGGTTCTCTTTCTCTTAGTTCTGACTTTTCTCCTTCCTGAAACTAAAACAATAATAATAATAATAATAACAGTAATAGTTGTATTTTGTTCACCGATGTTTAAGGGGAATTTTAAAGACAATTATTCAAAATGTTTACTGGGTCATATTTATTTTTCAAATTCTACTTATGGATTATACTTTGGAGAGCTGGCACATGAGGTGGCAGGCAGGTCGTTTTACTGTCACAATAGTGAACATGATCAAACCAAATGGTACGAGATGAGGCCAAGCAGGAAGAGGTGGCACAGCAACCAGACTTGTACACTGAGCAGGGAAAATACCAAGAGACAATCATACCTCGGTGCTGGAATTACATCTTATTCTCTAAGTGAAGCAGCAGAACATAGGTTAATCAGACAATTATCTTCTGCAATAAGTAGAGTGATTAACAAAATCTAACCTGTTTTACATATTAGTAAGTTGATTTTATTGTTTTTGACAGTATTAATAATATTAGTAAATTAAAGCTGGCTAGAAGAGAGAGACCCAAGTTGCCTGTTTATGGCAGCTTTCAGCACGCAGTTTAGTGACAAGACAGCCAGAACAGTGCAGTGCTTTAGGATTTGGGAAAAAAAAAAAAGTCCCCAATTTGAGGACAGAGTGAATGGAAGATAGCTTCGGAGGTAGGGAACCAAACATTGAGAATTCACTGACAAACTGTCAGAAGAAGCAAACACACAGAGGTCTACTGAATGTCTTTGGAGGAAGAAGTCCGAGGTGAAGCCAAAAGGACAGGACCAGGGCTGACACAGCCACATTCAGAGAAACACTTATCATAAAAATTTCAAGGTGAGGGGTTTGTTGCTCAAACTGCCCTCTACCAGAGTCATGACTGCTTGCTGATTATTTTTTAAACACTAGAATACTTTTCTTATTGGCAAAGTTACAAGGACAAATTAAATATGGGAAATTAAAGGCCAAATTTCCTCTCATTCAGTTGCTTATCCCATTCACTTGTATTAAATATGACTTGCTCTAATGTCCTAACTTTTTCAAGCAACAAGTCAAACGTTTGAAAATGCCTGTTAGCATTCAACTTATATCATTTTTATATATTTCTGTGCTATGATACAAGGATTTTAAAACACTCAGTTGGTTCCTGAGTAGATAACTTTGTCAAAAGCAACATGTTTTATTTTAAAATTAGTTATAGGTAATTTAGTAAACTAAGACAATTTAAAACACACGTGTCTTTTAAATTCAGAAGTGGTTCGTATTTTGATCATCAAGAATCCTGATTGACCAAAATGCAAAACACAACAAATACATTAAATTTCTTTAATGTTAAAAATAAGCATCTCGGCTGAGCTGGGCTGGCGTCTCTGGTGTCCGCTGGGCTGGGCAGGGCCCGTCCTGCGCTGTGGCCCTGGCAGCAGCCTGAGGCGGTGGCTGCTCCTTGGGCTGCAAGGACTTAACAGTAGTGCTTCTCACAGATGAAAGGCGGCGGCCAGGAATACGTGGCAGAAGCTGACATCGTTTCAACTGTTGAATTTAATTACTCTGGACATCTTCTTGCAATAGGAGACAATGGTGGGAGAGTTGTTATTTTTCTACAGGAACCAGAGAATGAAAGCTGTCCTCCTCAGAGAGAATATAATGTTCACAGTACCTTTCGAAGTCAGGAACCAGAGTTTGACTGTTTGAAAAGTCTAGAAATTGAAGGAAAAAATAATAAAATTAGGTGGTTGCTACAAGAGAATGCTACTCACTTTCTACTCTCTACAAATGCCAAGACTATTAAATTATGGAAAATAAATGAACAGGATAAAAGAGCAGAAATTTATGACTTGAAAGATGAAGATGGATGACGTGGCGATCCATTCAGAATTACAGCACTGAGGGTTCCTGTATCGAAGTCCATGGACCTTATGGTAGAAGCAAGTCCACAGTGAATTTTTGCACCTGAGAATAAACCTATTGCATTTAAAAATCACAGATAGAAACTTTAACACTGTGGATATCAAGTCTGCTAACATGGAAGAACTGACCATAGTCATCACCACTTCTGAATTCCACCCGCACCAGTGCAGTGTATTTGTCTGCAGCAAGGGGACCATCTGGCTGTGTGATAAGCATTCCTTTACCCTGTGTGACAGACACTGTAAGTTTTTTGAAGAGCCCGAAGATCCCAGCAGTAGATCCTCTTTCTCAGAAATAATTTCATCCATCTCTGATGTCAAATTAAGCAGTAGTGGTCCATACATGATGACCAGGTACTACCTGTCAGTGAAGGTATGTGACCTCAACATGGAGAACAGACCTGTGGAGACCCATCAGGTGCATGAGTACCTGTGAAACAAGCTCTGTTCCCTTATGGGAATGACTGCATCTTTGACAAGTTTGAATGCTGCTGGAATGGTTCAGACAGTGCTATTATGACAGGGTCCTACAACAACTTCTTTAGAATGTTTGATAGAAACACTAGGTGGCATGTTACACTGAAAGCTTCAAGAGAACAACAAACCCCAAGTCAGTTTAAAACCCGGGAAAGTATGTATAGGTAGTAAAAGAAAGATGAGATTAGTGTGAACAGCCTGAACTTCAATAAGAAGATCCTTCACACAGCCTGTCACCACATGGAGAGCATTATTTCTGTAGCTGCCACAAATAACTTGTGCATATTCCAGGACAACATTAACTAAAGAAGCTAACTGGAGGACTAAATCCTGTCTTGCACAGTTGAGCTGGTTGTTTTTCCGTCAGAGAAAAGGCGTTGTCCTTTCCACTAAGAACAAAATGCACTTCCTACTTCCCTTCAAAACAGAGGAAAGTAGCGACCTCGGCGGGAATCTCGGCATAGTTTTGCATCTAGCCCAGGGAAAGATGCTTGCTGCCGCTCAAGGGGAAAACCCACTTGAAGCAGAATTGGTGGACATTACTCAATAAAGGACATTCCTGAAAATAAGTGTATTTATTTTGAAAAAAATAAGCATATTATCACTTTTGAGTAATACTTTGCCAGAGGTATCTGCTGTTGCCTGTACATTGTCTTGTAGCATTACACCTAGTACTTTTATCAGAATTATGAAGACGGTCAGATGCCCTATAAATATTAGCATTTTATATGGTCAAAAGCAGTTGACAAAAATTGGTCATTTATGATAAAGCAAATGTACTTGTACTTAATCCTCTACTTTCCCAGATTTTTTGAAGTTTTGATGGGCTAAATCTTTATAAAATTCATCTTTCATCCATGCCTGGAATTTCACCCACAGAAAAGAGAAAAAAAATTGAAAATAATACATCAATAATCCAGGACTCCAGAAAAGTCTTTTGGAAAATTTACTATACAAGCTTAAATTTTCAAAAAAATTCATCTTAATTACATTCTTCAAACTTGGTTCAAACTGAAATAGGAATATTTAGTACATAATGTATAAAATATCTTCCATGTCTCAAAGTAAATTTAAATATAATGTTATGTATTTGGAAGTCTAAAATATTGCCATATTTTAAAACTATCATGAGATAGTGTTTGGATTATCTCCAGAGAAGTTTGTATTTGAAGTGGATCTAAGGACACAAAGAATAAATTTTGTCATCAACCTCCTGATAAAATTTGAAACTATAAATATATATATATATCATATTGGAACAAGCTGCAAGTACTTAACAAGTTGCTTAAAAGGATCATTTTTAGTATATAAAAGTGATTTAAAATAATGGGAAGTCTTAATGTTTATGTATATTCTTCTCTTTTAAATACTTCACAATCATCAATTTCATTAATTCACTCAATATTCTGTTTTAGGGCTTGCAATATTCAAGGCACAGCTAAAAGTTATCTTACAATGATATTCTACTATCGAATATACAAAGGGAAAATAGAGCTATATGCAAACAAAAGAGTCTCATAATAATGTTTCATATAAAAACAAGATTTGTATGAGTTGATAATCTAAATATCCAGCCTTTATTTAAGTATGTCAACTATTGAATTAGAATTAATTGATAAAAAGCACAGACAAGTTTTAAAAAGACATATTTTCAGCAATTTTCAACATGCATTTTTCCTTTAAACCAGCAATTTACTTTACAAAGGACAGTATAAAAAAGAAACATGGAATCAAAGTAAAGCAGTCAAGAAACTGAAGAATACACTTGCAGAACCACAAGATCTTTCTCGAAATTTGATTTGGAAAGAAATCTAATTATCACGCTGTTAACACTCCTAAGTGAAAGCTCAGCTCAGGATCTAAACCAAGATAACTGAAGTGCATTCACAGTTGTGGCAATAATTGGCCATTTGGAGCATAGGGAGTTTTCAGGATTGACACCAAGAAATTGAAAGGCTTTTGCTTAGTCACTGATGTTTAAGTTGTGAAAGGCTAAAACAAAGTCAGTCTTATGCCTTGGCTAGAATGAAGTATTTTTGCAAAAACTTTCTAGAAACTAACATTTCTTTAAAAACCTGTGGTGTTTTATTTGCTATTTCTTTTCTTACTGTATACATATAAGGTAGAATAAAATCATTACTGCAGTCAGACAAATGAACATATCACGTTGCAGTAAACTTTTTCACGGGTGTGTGTGTAAGTTAGTGAGAGCACCTCAACTCCATACCTCCTAGAAAATTCCCAATATAAAATACAATTTTATGAACTATAGTTTTCATATTATATATTAGATCTCTAGATTTACACATCCCACATAATGATACCTTGGTCTTTTGACCTAAGTTGCCACATCTGCCCCAAAAGTCCCACCTGTGGTACCAACAAATGTACTCTTATTTTTATATATTAGATATACATTTTCATCCCCTGCTTAAGTGAGATTATGCTGTATTTTGTTTTCTGTGTTTGATTCATTTCACTAAACAAAATGTCTTTCAGTTTCATTCATATCTATGTAACAATTGTTCTTTTGTAATACTGATTATTACTCTTGTGTTTGAGTATGCTTGATACATGCATATATTATATATGATATATAAATAAATTTATTTTGGAGACAAAAATTTATTTATTCATCTGCTGATGAGCATTTAGGTAGTTTTCATAGTTTGACTCATGTCTATCATTAAGAAAATGAAAGACAACAATTGTTGATGAGAATGAAGAGAACAAGGAATCCTTTTATGCTTTTGGTGAGAATAAACTGTTATATCTGTTAAGGAAAATAATACAGAATTTCCTCCAAAAATTAAAAAAAGTAACTATATCATTCATCAATCTTTCCTCTGTGTACACCTATGTAAATGAAACCAACAACCTGCAGAGAAATATGCCCGCCTATGGTCATCATACTGTTTGTTGATGTTTCTTAAACCAAACCAAATTACAGTTAGTCACAAGTTTAATAGTAAATGTATTAATTGTTTCCCTATATAAAGCAACAATAATATATTCTATTTTCTGGAATTTTTTCACACCCCAGTAAATTGAAAAACACAAAGCTTCACAACAGGTGATATTTTCCAATTACATCAATTTGAATAGTATTAGAATTACAAGTCAAATGTTGAAAGTAGATTATATATGGTTAGCAGCTACTCATCAATTTCCCTTGAATCTTTAAATGTACAGTAAGAATGTGATTTAATTCACTGAAAACTTGATTTCTAATAAATGGAATACAATTTAATCATGACAAGCAATTTCTGCAAATTATGAGATATTAAGTGATTAAATCCTGATATTAAGCAGTACTCACACTGACACTCTGACATTCTGAGAATAATGGAGGTGAGATTATAGAAAATTACCCTGTAATACACAGTGTCATCAAACTGGGTCAGAGGTTCACAAACCAGATGTCATATTACTTATAAAATGTCACATTAACTCCATTCTTTATTATTTTAAGTTTACTAATAAAGGGGGCAAATGATTGCTTAATTATGTTTCATTTAAGAGAATATATTTGTGTAATTATATGTTAGTACTATATGAATGGCAGCTATAGTAGATATTTTTATAAAGTAAAAAAGCAGAAGTATATTATATTCAAATCAGAACTCAAGAAAAATAATCTCACGGCCTTGGATGTTCCCTTCTCCCTTAGCTGCTAAGGTTCTTTCCTGTTCTTCTAGTTCTTCTACTTATCTGACTATTTTTATGAGTAACACTTGTGCCCTTTACATATTACTTGTTTTAAGGAATTTTGTACCCAGCCTCCTCTCCTTCCACATATATTTGCTACTTATGGTCACAATAATGACTAGACACAGAATAAGCAATAATTAGGTTCTACATTTATATAGTAAAATCTGACCTTTCTCGGAAACATACACCTCCCAAAATTGGCACCTGCCTCCTAGGGCAATTTTGTAGCTTTGTCAAGACCAACATGTGTACATTCTCCTTTTTTCAGTATTTTTCATATACTTAAGTGACATCATTCTCTACTCACTTGCCCACATCAAAAAAAACACTGGATATTAATATACATTAGTGACATTTACAAGCACAAATAAAAGCTTTAATTTTTGTTAGAATGTGATAGGAAAATAGCTTTTATTATCCATTCTCCAAGATTACCAATGAATTCTGCAACATTTTAAATGATTTTAAGTTTCTTATTTTAAAAAAATAAAAGTGTTGAAATCTGTGTGCATGTGTGTGTGTGTGTGTGTGTGTGTATGTATAGGTATACATATGCCAGCAGGTAATCTTGTTCATCCAATTCTCATAAAGTGTGGCATTTCTATCTTACTCCATGAAATCCTCAAAATACAAACCACTGTTTTTTGAAAATAAAATCCTTTTAATATTTTTAACCCTTCACTTTGAATAATGAAACATCCTACAGAGGTCATTTCTCCCTCAAACTGTGACCCATTCATTCTGAAAGATGTTTCTAAAATACAAGTAATTATTTGAAACCCTCTCCTAGTTAGATTCCATCAAACTTATTTCATCGAGTATCTTAGAATTGTACATATAATCAATTCTGATCTGCTGGTATCTTTTCTCTTATATGGAGTATATTATTCATATAAAATGCTTATTGAAAGTTTTGCCATGCTTTTAATACTTCCCTTGAATATTTGTCTATATCGCATGCACTATATATCACCAATGGAACACTATGTCAATTTTTCCCTGATTTCCTAGACAGATATCAAATTGACCCTTGATAACTCCCTGCTAATAGCCTAATATGATACCCTTTTCAATTAAAATGCTTTGATTATACATCTTCCTTCCAACTAGTACATTAGCTCCTTGCAAACTGATTCTATATTTTTTACTTGTGAATCCTAGCAGCTAATAACATTAAAAATATACAAAAGGAAAAAAAGGAGCAGAGAGATAGTCCCAAACCAAATATTTTGTCTTCAGTTTCACATTCATAAAATCATTTATTTCCTGGTGATTTTTACCTAGATATCTAGCAGATTCTTCACTCTCAAAATTAAGCCTATTCAAGTTTTTCTTTGCCTTTTAGTTGTTTTCTTGCCTGTATGTTATTCTGACGTAAAACACCATACACTAACATTTCTCCTCCTTTCAGCAAACATTCCATCTCCACCCCACTTTTGTGACAGGCATTCCCAGAGATCTCTGAATGGATCAACTATCTTGATCCTTCAAGCCTCCTAATTACTTCCTTTATTTTTTCACTTTGCCTGCTTAGCATGATTTTTGCAATAGAAGAATTTCTCTTGCTCACACTTCTATTAACTAGATCTTTGATGTGTATAGGATAGGTCCTACTATTTTTCCATTTCTAAGCATCATTCCAGAGTGCCAGAAACAAAGTATGTCACTAAAAATGTTAAGGCAATTTTTAAAATATTTCTTGCTGTACCCAAAATGTAAAAGCATAGTTCTACTATTTTTCATCTATACATTTAAGCAGTGTATGCCTTTGTTCAAGAAATCAATTAAATTTAAAAAGACTGAATGCCAAAAAAGATTTTTAAAAAACCTATGAGAGCATTTATATTTGCAAATTCGAATAACTGGTCGCTGTAGCCATGACTTTAATCATCAGAGGAAAAGTCATGAAAACAGTTTAGAATAAGTTTTCTCTTTGAAAGAAAGAATCTTAGTTAACATAGCATATCAAAATTTTAAAAAAGTTAAGGAAGAGACAAAAAAATAATTCTCTCTTGAAAGTCATTTTTAGAGCTTGTTACTGGTTATATAAACAAAATTGCCTTTTCTTTGAAGGAACAGATGAAAAGAGTAGAGTAAATTATTGTGGAAATTGAAGGTCAGAGTCTTCTGATTCAAAAAAATCTTAATTTTTGGGTATAAGAGTGTATTCATAGTGCAATGTATAAAAGTACAATGAAGAATTTGTTAGCTTCCCATCAGAATTCTATAGACATGGTAAATGCACTTTAATCAGATTGAAAAGTTGAAAAAAGTACTGGCTGTAGTTGTTTCCTGTGATGAAATTTGTAAAGAATCTGCCCAGTAACCTCTCTCTTCCCTGTCCCTGTCTCTGTCTCTGTCTCGTCTCTCTCTCTCTCTCTCTCTCTCTCTCTCTCTCTCTCCCTCTCTCTCTCTCTCTCTCTCTCTCTCTCTCTATATATATATATATATATATATATATATATATATGCATACATATAATACATGCTTTTCTAATTCTTTAGTTCAAAAAATTAATTAGAATTATTATGACTTGTTTCTAAATGTCCCCAAAGCCTCATGCAATCATGTGGGGGCTTTTTGGAGGTGACTAGAGCTAGGGTGTGTGCTGCTGAGATCAAAGATATGATACTGGCATTGATTCATGGTGCAATACCAGGATTAAGAATGGTAAGGGTAAGGATGCAAGTGCTACCTGCCCTAAGAGTAGGTAGCCTGGATGTAATATAAGGGGTAGAAAAAGGGTTGTCACGTCACTTTTCATGGCTTGTAGTTTGCTGCTTGTTACCTTCTGCCTGCTCTGCTTTGCGATGGACAATTTTTCCTCTGTAGTGTCCCTCTGCTATGGTACCCTGCCTTGGACCCAGCTGACTATGGGCTGAAAACTTTCAGAAATGACAGCCAAATAATCCTTTTCTCGTTTTACTTTGGGTGTTGAGTGCTTTGTTTCAGCAATGAAAAAAGTAAGACAAGAATGCACAAATGTTTCAATGCTAAATAAAGTACAAAGTCACGTGTAAAAAGCTTTTATGCTACCATTGCCTTTGTGGATATTCCTTGAATTATTTGACAAAATGTCATGAAAGCACTGTTAAGATGTATCATGTGTCTTCCCTTTGAAATACAGAGTATTTAACATAATATATCCAAAATAAAAGAGGATAAACAAGTGTAAAATGATTCTGATCCTGAGCTTATTTTTAGAGTTTATTGCATCCAAGGGAAACAAAAACAGCTTCTTATTTAAAGAACTCAATAAAAGAGCAGATTAAGTAAGTCAGCCTATTATGGAAATTGAGATGAGGCCCAGAGGCTTCTTCGCTTTCAGTTAAAAGCCTAATTTCAGGGAAACATTCTATGTTCTAATCACAATATATTAAAGTTCTTACAAAAAATTCTTCATTTTTGAGCTCCTTCATCGTTCTTTTGCATGGATTCCCCTTCCCACTGAGGTCTCGCTGTCAGTGAGAGTCTATTTCAGCTTCATCTCTGATTCTGGCTGTCAGGCTGCTGGTATTAATCAGAGTAGTTATCCTGGGTGCACTGGATACAGAACTTTGCCAAAAATAGATTTCTCTGCAAAGACTTGGAAACATGGAGATCTGGAGGCACAAGTGAAGGGTGGTCTCAACCATCCAAAACTTGCCGGACTTCATGATTTTGTATCTTCTGGATATAACCTACATAGAGCCTGCAAAAAGAGCATGTAGCACCAGTTTTCATTAAAAACACAATGTTCTCTTCGATGAACCTTCTTCGCAAACTATGTGACCAATAGAAAAACATAAAAGCCTCATCACTCCTATTTGGAACACAGGTTAGAGACAGCAGATATCAGAGTCATAATTCCTATTTTAACAGGAACATTAGATGTGAAGTAGAAATATTGGTCAGTGCCATTTAGTTGACTGAGTCTTAAGAGAAACCAACAAGAAGGACTGCAGCAGACAACAGTTTAATGTGTGGAGTACCAAGAAATGCTTAGGAGTGAGTGACTCCTTGTAATATCCAATGTTGTTCACCTTAGGCTGATAGTAAAAACATTTAGTAGAATATCTTTTTTTAGTTTTCTTAATGAAATCTAATTATATAAATACATGGTGACCTTTAGGTAACATCTAGAATAAAAACAAATTTTAAGTAGTAAAGAGTTGGCTAAAGTATACTCATAAATCAGATGTGACTTGTGTAAAAAAAAAAAATATCAAAAGCAAACATAGAAAAAGGGGAATAATTTTTTCTAGAAGTTGCTCCTGTGTCTGTCCTCTTTCCATGTCTGAACAATAAATATAATGAGAGTGAGCTCAATTTATTACACTTACATGACTAGGAGTGAGTATTTAAAAACACTGTAATATTATATTTTAATTCCTTGGATGAACTTGGTTTCAAGACAATAGCAATAACACTTATTGATCTATGATTTTTTTTTTTTTTTTTGTGGCACCAGGGATCGAGCTCACAACCTCGCGCCTGCCTGACAGGCCCATAAGCCTCTGAGCCAAACTCCCGGCCCTGGTTTTTTGAGGCAGGGTCGCACTGTGTAGCTCAGGCCGGCCTTGCACTCGCGTTGTAGCCCAAGCCGGCCTCGAACTCACAACGCTCCGCCTACCTCAGCCTCCCAAGTGCTGGGATTAAAGGCGTGCGTCACCACGCCCGGCTTGATCTATGATATTATAATAGTTCATTAATGACAATGCAAATACACACTACTTTAAATCATTCATGCATTTATTTATCCATTTAGATATAATCATGCTAAAAATGTATTTTATATTTTGAAATTGTCTATTTAGTACAAAAGAAAAAGTTCAAAATAATCGTTTAGAATCCGATAATATCTTTTTAAAAACTTGAAAATTTATTAATGTCTATTTACCAGGGAGATCTTGTTTCTTACTTTGTACCTACATTTTTCTCATGTTAAATACCTAATATGGCACAATCAAAGACAAGGCATCAAATCTAGCAAGTTAATCTTCCATAAATTTTAATATTGTTTTCAAGGTGATGTTTTTAACATTTTTATGATGAATAATATATCAAACAGATATCTCTAAAAATAAAAATTATATATATATATATATATATAATTCCCAATTGTGAGAATTTACATAACTTAAATAAGTAGAAAACATATTCAAAGTAGTATTCAACTAAAAGTTATTAAATATTTAGGATATTTTGATTTCTATAATTCATTGGATATATTAGTGACTCAAAAGAAAATTTCCCAAGAAAGCCAAAATTAATGTATAGTAGTATGAACAAAAAGAAAATCACATATTTTATTGTAACTTTTGTTGCAACTAAAATAGTCAAAACAAAATTAACTAGATTTCAACAAAATAGGAAAGCAAAAAACCTACCATTGCATTTACTGGGTAGAAATTATGCCAACGCAATAGCAAATTAAGGAACTATCATGGGGATAAAAATGAGCAGAAAGACAAAAGAAAACAGAAGCAAAGTCTTTAAGAATTATCCTATTTTTATGAAAATATTTACCTTTAAAAGATAAACAACTTTTTCTAAACTTTTTAACCCATTCCCTCCCTTTCCTTTGCCTCCCTCCCTGCATCTCTTGGTTGTATATATTTGTGGTTCATGATGATCATGTTCCTCATAGAGACTTGGTGAATGTATATACAACTTAACAATCCCTCTCTTTTTGTATTAATTTTAATCTCCTTTCCCTCTTCCCCTTCCATTTTATCCCCTTCCCATATGCCAAAGATCCATCTCACTATTTCCTACTGTCTGTACAGTATTTTACACTTTACTTATAAATGAAAGTTCCTGTGTAAGATAAACCATACAATATTTAAGCCTATGTACCTTATTTGTTTCACTGAACATTATGTTCTCAAGATTCATTCATTTTGCTAAAAATAACACGAATTCATCCTTTATGGTGGAGTAGTACTCCATTGTGTATAAATGTCACATTTTTTATCCATTCATTAAGTATCACTTTTTTTGCTTAATATTCATGCAGTTTTCTGAAACTTTTCCATTGTTGTGGGAAGTTTTGGCAAAGTACACATCCATATAAACAACAGTTGATCCAAATATATATGTATATTATCAGTAGCAAAGAAGGTCCCATGTTTTCTACCAGGGGTAGCCACCACTTTTAAATTTTATATGAACTGAATCATACAATATGATTTGTATTGTATGTCATGGTCAAAATTATTCCTACAATTTTGCTGCATGTGTAGCGGTCACTTATTCTTTCTCATTGCTGGCTCATGAACAAGTGGTAATAAGTTTATTCAATTTTCGTTTGATGTACATGTGTATTATTTTCCTTCAGAGACTCTAATTAATATCTCAGTCCTGAATGCTTTTGCGCACTTTTGTCGGTTAACTTACCTTACACACACAGTTCTGTTAGTTGTGTCCCTAAGGGAGAATTGCTGGACTATAGGACATACATCTGTATTGAACTGTAGTTGATGTTAGTGTACAGCTCCCAAGCAAAGCCAAGCAGACTTTATTTCCCCAGGCACCACAGGAAAGTCCTACTTATCCTATGTTTTTAGCATTTTTTAAAACCCAACACAGAATTACTGATTTTATATTTTTTGCCTAAAACTATTTGTGGAATTTGAGTGTATATCATTTTGTGAGTTTAATTTATATTTACCTGATTACTAGTAGATTTGAGATTTTTTAACATATTTCTGCACATTTAGGTAGTCTTTAAATGTCACCCTCATTCAAATATTTTGTCCAATTTTATACAATTTTCCCCTTTTCCTTAATTTGTAAAAATTCTCCATACATTATCATCCATGTGCTTTAGCAAATGCACACACCCTATCTCTTTTCACTTTGTAACATTTATGCTTCATCTTTTAATGGAGGCTTTTGATAAAGGAAACATGTTCGTTTTGATGTTATATAATTTACTAATATCTTAGTCTATTATTAATTTTGTGTTAGAGTTAAGAAACTCTTGTTCAAGGCAGGTATCATGGTGCATGTCTACAATTTCAGCCTTCTCAGAGACTGAGGCAAGAGGATCACAAGTTTGAGCCCATCCTGAGCAACTTAGCTATTTAGTAAGTACGCTTCTCAAGATGAAAACTAAAAAAGACTGCACGTGTAGCTCAGTGTAAAGACCCTGGGTTCAGTTCCCAAAAGGGGCCGGGGGAGGAAATATTTTCTATACCACTTTTGTATTATGAACTATATTAAATCTGTAATTTTTCTTAAACGTATTGTTTTCTATGAAATGGAATAGAATACAGCTGCCTTCTCTTTCCAGTTACCCAACTGAACTTGGACCTCTTTCCAAAATGACGACCCTTATCCCACTGCAGTCAAGGTCACCTGTTTCCCCAGAAAAATGGTAGCATATGTGTGGGATTTGTCTGGACTTTAGAATGCGTTCCTGTTTTCTATTCATCTGACCTTGTGGACCTAGGGCAGTATTTTTTATAGCTCTATGTGGTAGAATTTCAAACCCATGGATGTAAATTTTCCACTTAGATCTTTCTGTTTGAGATTGCCTTTGAATTAGTTAGTACATTTGGGGGAAAAAAAAGAGAAAGAAAGAAAGAAAAGAAAAGAAGAAAACCACCACCACAACAACAACCAAAAAAACACTACTAAGAGATTATGTGGAATTGTGTTGACATTGCAGATAAATTTCAGGAAAATAGGGCATTTTAGCAATACTGACTTATGAAACATTTTTCATTTAAAAATTTGGTATCTATAAATATTTGGTTATTTAATACACACTAATTTTGAAGTTTTAAAATATATTACTGGTATTTCTTTGAGAAGATAATGTCACTTCTTGTGTATTTTTCCCTTCTTTGCTTTGTTTTGTTTTGTTTTTACACTTTCAATACTTTTGCAATTTCCCTGCAATACATTTTGCTCTATCTAAACAACTTGTTAATATACACTTCAGAGTAAATGTATAGTAATAAGTTTCTCAGTGTTTATTTACTCGACACTATTTTTATTTTGCCTTAGGGAGAATGCATTTGTTCCATTTAGAATCTGAATTAATTTCTTTGACCAATTCATAATATTCCACTATTTTCTGTCTTTCATTGTTTCTGCTTAGAAGTCAGATCTAATAATTAATGATTCTCCCCATAGAAAATGTCTTTCTTTTGCTGATTTTACATTTCTCTTTGTTCATTAGCAGTCAGTTTCACTATAATGTGTGTAGGTGTGGTTGTCATTTTTTGTTTTATGCTTGAAATTAGGGATTTTTAAAAATTTAACAGTTAACATCTTTTACTAATTTGAATAATTCTGGGCTACTGTCTTTGTGCACATATTTCTCTGTACCTTATGTTTTCACTGCTTCTCTCTCTCCTCTCTGAAACAAGAGCACACACACAATTTCTTGTTTATTCTGTCTTGTGTTAGATCAAATATTTTCTACTGATGTAACTCCAATGTGCTTGTCATCTGCCAAAACTAAATAGCTGATAAATTCATCCATAAAGTTCAGTATTTTAGTTACCATATTTTATATAGAATTTATACTTAGTTCATTATTTTACAGGTATATGCTATATTTCATCTGGGAAACATTCCTCGTATTATGAGTATTATGAGTCAAAGGAGGAAGAAAGTCATACGAAATATTTCATAGCATCTCTGAAAGTCTTACGAAGAATTATGATAGCATTCATCTGCTAAGAAAGAAAAGTGAATCTGAAATAGGAAAATTTCAGTAAAGGCCTGTTTTGAGTAAATTTCCTTACTTAAACAGGCAGTCCTCAAATATGTTGGACAGAGCAATAAGAGTCGCTTAGCAAAGCCTTAAAACTGAAGAGCAATTATACCCCAGCCATAATGCCAAATGGACCTATTAGTATCTCTTTCCAGTATTAAAGGCCCTGTGTTTACTAATGTCAAGCACAGTTCAGAGAGTTAAAAGCATAAAAGAAGAAAATGCCATCTTTGCTTCCTCACAAGCAAACTGAGAAGCAGCAGACATGGAATTTAATCAGGCCAACTCTGTCGGTGAGAACTTTAGAAAGACAATACAAAATACATCATAAAATTTTCATTAACTAAGAAATAAAGTGAGCTGTACTTATGTGTACTTTTAAATTTTTTTTTAAATACTAAAAGCATCTTTGCTAGATAATGTATCGTGCCTCTCCTTATACACACACAGACACACACACACACACACACAGAGATTGAAACTCCAATCATCATTGTGACTAAATTTGGAGATAGGGTTTTTAGAAAGTCATTAAGTTTAAAAAGGTCATAAAGGAGTCAATAATCTAACTGGATTGATGGTCTTTCAGGAAGAGAAAGAGAAGCGATGTTTCCATCAACCACGTGAGGACGTACTGACACATGCTGATAATCTTCTATAAGCCATGAAGGGAGTGCTCTCTAGGAATGGAGTCAAGCAGCACCCCGATCCCAGACTCTCAGACTCTGTAACTATGAGAAAAATAAATTTGCATTATTTAAGCCAGCTTCCTTAGTATTTTGTTGTGACAACCTAAGGTGACAAGTTGTATTTAATGAGTTGCACATTTAACCCTGAGCGAATTGTAGAAGATATTCATCTTCTATTATTAACAATAAGAAAATTGATGATCTGAAAAATAATCTTAAGTAATAGGTTTCTTTGGCCTCAGTGATCTTCCACACCATGTGAACAATCCCTCATCAAGTTAACACTGAAGAGAATTAAGGAAGATAGTCTCTTTACTAAATGGTGCTGGGGAAACTGGTTATGCACAAGTTGAAGAATGAAACTAGGTCCATATCTCTCATCTTGTACTGAAATCAAATCAAAATGAATCAAAGACCTAGGTATAAAAAGAGAAATACTGAAACTGCTGAAGATAACACGTGAGAAATGTCTGAAGCCATAAGCAAGGACTTCCTGAACAGAATTCCAATACCACAAGAAATAATTCCAAGAATCAACACATGAGATTATATTATATTAAAAAGCTTCTACATAGGAAAAAAAAAGAGAGTATAGAGACAACCTACAAATGGGAAAAAAGTTTTGCTAGCCATACTTCTGATACAGGAATAGGGTCTAAAACACAATTTTTAAAACTCAAAAAATAACCTCCTCAAAACAAACAGCACAATGAAAAAAATGGGCAAATGAATTGAATAGACACTTTTCAAAAGAAGTTCAAATGGCCAATAAGAATATGAAAATATATTCAGACCCTTCAGTTATTGGGAAAATGCAAATTTTAAAACTCAGATGTTCCATCATATTCCAGTCAAAATGGCTATCATTAAGAAGGCACACAAAAATGAAATGCTTGTGAGGATGTGAGAAGAAAGGGATCCTTCTACATTTTTGATGGGAATGTATACTAGTACAACCACTACAGAAATCAGTATGAAAATCCAAAAAAAAAAAAAATAGAAATTCCATTTGACCTAGTTATACCTTTCCTAGGTACATTTCTAAAAACATTAAAGATATTTTCCTATAGTGATATATGCATACCCATATTTAGAACAGTATAGTTGTATATTTCAAATATCTAAGCTTTAGAAATAGCCTATAAGCCCATCAACAGATGAATAAAGAAAATGTGATATATATGTATATATATATATATATATACATATATATTTCAGTCATGAAAAAGTATAAAAAATATGATTTGCAAGAAAATGATGGAACTTGAGATGTTAATACTAAGTGAAATAAAATAGACACATGAAGGCATATATCACATTGTTTTTCATATTTATGAAGCCTAAAATATAAATACAGTAACTAAACAGGCAAAATAAAGTAAAGATGTTAGAAAACAGGGCAGCAAACTTTTTAGAGATGAGGAATGCAATCAGTAAACAGGTAGGAGAAAGGATATCAAGTCTTAGCGAGACACAATATGCACACATAGCAATTTCCCAAAATTAAGTTAAGTATTGGTATTATGTATTACAAGTACATACCCACTCACAAAGAAAAGAGATTAGAAGGCAGAGAATGGAGCAAAATGGTATATAATACAACCCTCCTAGACAGAGGATGTAGGGTAGGCCTACTGTTCCATTATTTCCCTTCACCATATGCTTTGCATAATGCAAACTGACAAACTACCACTGTAATGCAAATATAAAAGCCTATCTGCAGCACTTCAGCCATTAAGATAGAAAAGATTAGGAAGAACACCAAGATGGTGGCATGGTAAGCAGCAGAAAAAGAGCCACTCCGAGAGTTGCTTCCAAACCCTGAAATATAGCAATGTAATGAAGACAAAAAGGAGAGCAGTGGGTCCCCTGAACCCTGGTAGGATTGGAACTCAGAGTGGCTGCTGGCTCCATCTAGCAGTCCCAGCTGGGAGGCCTCCACAATGACACAGCAGTGGAGGGGAGCAGTGGATGGGAAGGACTGAATTACCTGGAGGTGAATGCTGAGGGCTCAGTAGTTCCACAAGACAGAGGCAGCCATCTTGGAGAGAGCCGAGATTATCTACTACTCTGCCATAATATTACGGCTGGCTTACTGGGGTAAATCAACCCAGATCTGGACCCTCCACACATTCTATTCCAGTGACAGCAGAGACAAACCTAGAAGAGGACTTTTTTTTCTTCCTCTCTCTTGTTTGTTTTGTTTTTGCTGTTATTACTGTTGTTGTAGTATTTTTTTTTTCCCTTCATTGTTTGGTCTTGTTTTCAGATGAATGTGGACCTAATTTCTTGCCTTTTTGTGGTTGTTCTGTTCTATTTTTCCTTTTATCTCTTCTTTCTTTTCCTCCAGTCTTCTGCACCAGTTTCTCAAAGTTAGTGTGATCCCCTTTTGTCTTCCAGACTTACTTCTAATCTCTTCTTTTTCTTCTACTTCTCTATTTTCTCCTGAACTCCTTTTAAATAATCCCTGAGAATAAAATTGACATATTAAGTACTTATATACTGCATATAATTTTCTGATTTGTTTTACATTTTGATATATAACCATAAATCTAGTTCATACAGTTAAAGGTGGAAAATTAATGCTTACCTCAGTTTGTCATTTTCTAGGCTGTTTGATGCTTTTGCTATTGCTAATGATACCAACTTAGCCAAAAGTGACATAATTATTCTAACCAGTTGTTCTTCCTGGTATGCGAAGACTGAGAGTGAATAAGGGTCATAGAAAGTACTGTGGCACAGTGCTAAAGAAACAGGGGCTGGGTCAAGTTGGGAGTAATTTCTTATCCACAACAAGTTTAAGAGGTAGGATCTTACAACAAATTCAAAACTGAAAAAAAAAACAGCTACTCCTGAAAGTAGTCAGAAATAGTCATTTCCTAAGAGTTCTAAATACTAACAATAAAGCAATTCACCGTATGCAGTTTGCAAGCATCAACTCACGAATTAAATTAAAATCAAAAGAAAGAAAGAAGAAAGAAAGAAAGAAAGAAAGAAAGAAAGAAAGAAAGAAAGAAAGAAAGAAAGAAAGAAAGAAAAGATTATGTGAATGTTCCAGGTTGTACTATTTTTAACTGGACTTTTTACTTATTGTAGAATAAAACAGATTCTCACTTTTGTTTGTAGCATGCATAATCTCCATGTAGTTCCATAAGTATAAAGGGCTCTTGACAATTGCTTTTACTTTTTCTTCTAGTGTCAGAATGTCTCTGAAAGACATTGAAATAATATTGAACATTTGTACTATTTGAAGGGTGCCCTACATGCCTTTACAAAATCTTCTATTGATTTGTGCATTTACTCAGGTTAACACATTATGCTAGAAATCTCATTTCAGCACTATGTAGGCCTAGGCAAGTTACACTCTATTAGGACTCTGGTCTTGTATCTACAAAGTGAGACTAACTGATTCTACTTAGAGAAGTTGATGTAATTTTAAATGATAGGTGAAATGGCTTATTCCAACATTCATTCATTACTCATAAGTGTTTGCTTTTCTGTCTTCTGGTGCATCTCGTAGTCTTTCTAAAATCTCAGTGACAACTTTGAGTTTGACAAAAGGGCTTATTTATTTCAAGAAACTCAAAATAGTAAGCTTTCTCTTAACGCAACTGGTATTTTATGTTTATCATCTCATTACACTAATCAAGACACCTGTGTTGATATATTTTAAAGAGTTCTTAGGTCAATTTCTCCTGAAATCCAAGTTCAAGTTTTAAAAGATCTGCATTTCACAAAACACAGAATTTTAAAAATATATAGATACAATTGATTTGTTAATGAGATATTAAAGGAATTAATTTAAATGGAAAACTATTGACTTTTCATGTATCAAACAAAATCTATGATCATGAACACATCACCATCAAGTTTGCCCATTTTTACTTAAGACGCAGTTGAGGAAGTGCTTCTTCCAGAAGATCTTGGTGTCCTCTCTTCCATGAGGTTATTGACATAAATGAATACAAATGGTTGTATCTACTTCTTACTATATAATATATAGTGATGGAATAGTAGTGCTAGTTCAAGACATTTAAATGAAATGAAAATGTTTAGCAGGAAAAAGAAGCCATTTGACAGTTTAAAACTAGTAGTCCTTTTTAAGTAGAAAAAATACATAAACATAAATGCTTAATGACATTTCATTGATACCCATTTAATTGCTTCTGTGTCCACAGGATGTATCTCAAAGTGCCCCTTCACTGTTTAAAAGAAAGAAGTGCTTTGTGAGTGCTATCAAAATCAATTACAGTTTGTCCACTTTGGGGGGCCAATGAGGCAGAGAATTAACCTCCAACTAATTTCCAAAGTCATTTACCAGCTGATGGCTTTGTACATTTACTGCCACAGGCACCAAGCACTTTGAAACATTTACAAAATGCCTGCTGTAGGGTGTGAGAAACACATTTTCTGAGTTATGATAAACCTATGAGGCACATTTGTTTGTTTGTTTGTTTTATACCTATAACATCCCCTGAAACTAGAAAATACACTATTTTCATTATTAAATTAATCTGTAAAGTCAACAAGAAATTCTGTACTCACTAAAGCAACATAAAATCTTCCAGTCATTTAAATTGTACCAAGGACAGAATAGAGCTAGAAGATTAGTATGGCCTCACGTGAATTTTATGCTAAATTCCTTTTGTAATAAGCAGAAACTTTCCCCAGGCATTATGACTTTTACAGATGTTGAAATCTATTAAAGTTATCTACTGCTCAAAACATATAATGACTAAATAGATTTTTGCTCTAATTACCCATTGGATTCTAAGTTATTAAATATATAATATAAGATACTAACTTTTCAGGAACACGCTCTTTAATTGTTTAAATATTTAGGCAAATCTTATCATTTTACATTTTTGAAGTGATAACTGTTCCTTTAACTTCTGAATTATATTTGACTATTACTATAAAACTTTTAAAATCCTGTGTCCTCTATTCATGTCTATAAATTTATTAAGCATAGTGAGTAATAAATATTATTTTACATGAATGCTTTAACAATATTAAATAAGATAGGAAGAACATGCCAAAATTACTGGATGAAAAAAATGCAACAGTGCACTTAGTACATGCATGCCCAAGAAAATCTTCCTTATGCATTCTGCCAGACAGAATTGATCTACCTCAGCCTTTAGGGAAGATGAACTAATAAGTATGTAGTATGAAAGGAAATCAATATTGGGTCAGGAAGAAAAGAACAAATAAAGAATTCTAGGCTATATTCATTGTACCATTTCCAATACTGAATGATTAGATGAGACTTGAATTATCTGAATTCTTTGAACTAAAATATGCAGCAACATTTTGTTTTGTTTATCTGCTACACAGTCTAACAGATGCAATATTTCATAGTTCATTCTTGATATTTCTTCATTAATTCAAAACTTTGAATTTATAATTATCATTATACAAATGGAAATAAGTCTCAAGACAATCACAGCATCCAATAAATATATTTAGAGAATTAGGTAATCAATTTGCACTATTCACGGAGGAAATGGGATACCTGAGAATTTCTCAAAAATCTTACTCTTTCCAAATATCTCTACTCTGAGCATATTTTGCTCATCAATAGACTGCTAGCAGTCATTTAATAACATCATGGATTTAACTCCAGGAAGCAGGCCTTGAAATATTTCAGAGTGACCATCATTTCATGAACTCTGAACCACAGAGCAGGTGACAGCTTGGGAACAGGTACAAGTAAGAAGATGCTGCAGATGACTAGGCTATTCTGAAGTGGGAAGAAAGCCAACAGATTTACTTTATCTGTATCTCTGTTTTTGTAGTGTTTTGTGGTTTGATTTATTTCTCTTAAGGCAGAGACAGTAATTCAAATAACATAGTATCTACCAACACAACAATAGCTTATGTAATGTTATAATATTCACCAACAATAATTTACTACTTTCCAAACATTATGCTAAGCATTTTTTTAAAAAATTTAATATGTGGTACCTTCAAAGCAGAGCAGCTAGTACCTTGATAGAAGACTCTATATATAAACTAGGTCATAAAACCCTTCACTTTTTCATTTAAATAGGAGATATCAAAAATATTCTTAGTAAGAGCTAGATCCTCTCTCAATGTTTATAAAAAGCATTGAATATTTTTTTAAAAGGCTGGGAATTTAGCTCAGCACAAAGGGCCTAGGTTCAATCAGCAATATGAAAAATAACTAGATAAAAGAAATGCTAACCTTTATTGGAAGTCTTTACCTTACACTAACAGGATAAGCTGTTAATCAACAATGAGGTGTACTTTATAAAACTGAGAAAAATTTAAGGGAATTAAAATGATAAGAAAAATTATTAAATATGTTTTAAGGGGCATTCATCATGTGTTTTAAATTTGTATGTATTCTGTATGACTTATATCTAGATCATTCCCCAAAGTCTCATGCAGTTATAGGTGGAGCTTTTTCAGAGGTGGCTGAATCTACAGTGTGTGATTGATTCATGGTGCAATGCTTGGATTAAGGGTGTTACTATTACGGGTGAGTGATTACCAAATCAGTCCACTGATTGGTTTGTCACAAACTTAATCCAGATAGCCTGGATACAATATAAGTGACGGAAAGAGGCTTGTATTGTCCCTTGCTTGCTTTGCTACCTTCTGCCCACCATGAACTGTTTCTTCTCTGAAATGCCAGTTTGCCATACCACCCCTACTTGGAGCTGCTGGATTATGGAATGAAACCTCTACAAACTGTGAGCTCCATAAACCTTTCTTCCTTTTACTTTGGATGTTGAATATTTTGTCTGAGCAACAAGAAAAGTAACTACAACATACTCATAAATAAAATTTATGTTTTTACACAATGGTTTCTCCTTATGAGTAATATACTTATGTGGCCACATACACAATCACATAAAATCAATTCATGATTATAAAATCTCAAGCATACTCTAGCTTATTCAAATGACAAGTACTGTCATTCATGAATGAGCCTTTAAATGAGCCAGATGGCATAAATAAGCTGTTTATACCAGAATATAAAATGTGCACAAGGTTAACTGAACTGCCTCGTCATGAATTATATATACTTTTTTCAACTTAATGACATTTAGAAAAAAGATGACTTGTGTCTCCCTACTTCAATTACTGAGATGACAATAGTGATAACAATTTTGGCACTACTAAAGACAAATGGTGAAAAATTAGTGGCCATTAATCGAGTCATGTAAACTTTCATTGGAATAAGTGAAACCTTGGGATTAGGACAGGTGTGTCTGTATGGATCCTGGAGGCATGATTTTGGGAACTATATATGGTCTATACTTTTTTCCCTCTTGCATTCTTTCCTTGCTCTACTTTTTTGCCCACAGGAACTAAGCAGTCTTGCTCTGCAATGTACTCCTGCGATTACATTTCTGCTATATAACCAACTGACTATGACTTGAGTTTCCTGAGCCAGATTTAATGTCTCATATTTTAAGTTTTGGATTTCAGGTATTGTGTTTGCATGGTGGTAAACATGATTAATACAGAAAATTAGTATCAGAGAAGTGAAATCATTGCTGTGACTGTATTTCAACATGTGACTCAGAAGCCTTCAGAACTGGTTTGCAGAAAGAATATAAAAGGCTTTGGGATACAGAAGTTCTGGAATGCTATAAATAGAGCCTAATGAGTGATTCTGGTTAGAGCTCAGAAGAAGAGAGTGATGACCAAATTGCAGAGAGTAAACAAGGTTTCATTAGGGAACAAGGCTCAGAAGTTTTCATTTGGGAACAAAACTTGATTGGCAATTGAACTAGAAAGCATGTATGTTACATACTGGCAAAACAAGCAAACAGATGAACAAACAAATAACAAATAAACTTGTCTACATTTTGTGCATGTCCCAAAACATTATAAGTGACTGTGATTAAGAGTAAAGAACTAATTCACTTGATGAAAGAAATTTCAAGGCAGCCCAACATTCAGATGATAGTATGGCTTCTGCTGGCACTTTTATCAGATTTACAGTGACAGGTACAAGAAGCTAAGGAGAAAAATTTTTTAAATCTAAATTTTGGTTCAAAAGGAAACAGGTATAAATTTGTAGCCAAAAAAGGTGTGACTACTGAAAAGATTAGCACCACTAAAAAGAAATCAATTATTTTGTACAGGGACAAGAATAAAACTACTTTGAGATCATGTTAGAAGTCAACAAGACTATACTCATCACAGGTTCAGTAATGCAAAAGTGTAAACCTTTCATTTGAAAGAGAGTCACAGGGATATCTGCTTGAGAACAGCCTACTAGGGAATTGGTTTCCCAGGATTCATTTCGCTGTGCTCAATCCTCCAAGCACTGAAAGGCCACAGCTGTCACGGTCCGAAGGGCCTTTGTTATCCTCCCACTGATACCAGATCTTCATGTTGTCCACCTGATGAATACAAGAACCATAGGGTCAGGGAGGCTTCACAGCAATTTCAATGGAATGCCTGGATGATAGGCAGAGTGCTCCTGAAGCTGTAGAAATAGAGCTGAAGTTGCTGTATAGACCTCAGGAAGTTGAAAACGTGGAACATCTTCCCCAAGAAAAGCTTCAAACTGAGAGTGGAGCCAGACTGAAAGAGAACATTTTTCCTCCGAACAGAAAGGCCATATGGTGGTGCTGCCAAGCTCTCCAGAACTGATGTCTCGCTATCATTTTAAGGAGAGTCCAGACAAGAAACTATAGGACTAAATGTTTGCTCTGCTGAGTTTTGGTCTTGTTTTGTTCTGATTAATTTCTTTCTGTCTATTCCTCCCTTTTGGAATGAAAATGTTCACCATGTGCAATAGTCCCTTGGTATTATTTAACTGTATTTTTTTTACAGAAGTTTGCAGCTAAGAAGAATTTGTTTTGAGTCTCAGGAAGACCTTGGACTTGGAATTTTGAAAGTGCTGCAACTGATGACTTTGAGGAAGGGGTCATTGTGTTATTGATTATATGCAAGATAGTTGTAACATATTAGGCAGAATTATTGTTACTGCATTTATTTGGAGATTAAATGTGCTTCACAGAGGAGTGTTTGGCTATCAAATTAGCAAGGAGTGGATTATGAGCATTAATAGTCATATTTCAACTTGATTGGAATTAGAGCACCTAGATGACTGGTGGGGGACACTTCTGAGTAAATCTTGATGGATCATAGGAGTACTATATATGACACCTAGCTGCTTTCTCCCTGGTGTGGATTCCTTACTCTGTTTCCTAGTTGCCAGGTACTAAGCATCTTTGCTCTGCTATGCCTTTCTGCAATATTTTTTCTACCTTGGAATCAGCCCAACCTGGATAGAAAACCCTGAAATCATGTACTGAATTAAACCTCTCCTCCTTTAAGTCACAGGTGTCAGCTATTGTGTCTCAGTGACAGAAAAGCTAATACAACATTACTATATTTTAAAATTAAAAATTATTCAATCCCTTAATGGAGTGTGTTATGCTTATGGCATTAGAAATGGGATTTAAATTAAAATTGATGAGTCACCTAACCTAATATTCCTGGTGTTCTAGGACTAGTGATTTTTACAAAAAAAAAATGAAGATTTAAGGCAAAGTTGCTATTTCAAAATATCTACTATAATTTCAGAATGGCACTAAAGAACTAGTGATACAGGTAGTTACCTCTAGATTCCAAATATATGAGAACAAGCTTGAGAAGATCAAACTGAGGAGATAAACCATGCACTTAAACCTGTTTGTTCTATAAAAATTTGTTTTCTAGAGAAAAATTTTAAACTTATTTTCCTCTTATTTTTACCTTGAATGTCATTATATTTAATTCATTTAGATATTAACACTAACAGAAGTGCTTACATTTTGTGGTATGATTTGAATGGTGAATAATATTTAAGGTATTTAAATGTTCACATGAATTCACACACACATCCTTCTTGAGGTCAAAGTCCTTGTCTTACATACATTTACATCTCCAGTGTTGTTGCAGTCAGGGTATACAAGGGAATAGATTTAATACAGGACACATAATAAATAGATTATTTTATAATATTCACCCAAAACTCAAATGAAAAGGAGTACAGGAGATCTGTCCACACACTAGACAACCAAAAAATCCAGCTGAGGGCCAGGATCCAATGGCAATGTCATCCATGATTCCAGCTGGAGACCTAGAGCCCATAAGAATATCTCATGCAAGTCTGTTTCACGGATCTGCATGGGGAAAGACCAAAGGTCAAAGGTGTAAATTAAAAAGTATGTGCTACTGGAATGAAGGGTCTGAGCTAGATGACTGAGGGATATGCACTGGAGCCAGGAAGTGATGCTCAAAGTAAAGATCAGCACTCCCTTAAAGAGAACTTCAGTCATTTTTAGTGACAGGAAGGACCTGAGCTCCTCTGGTGATGAGAAAAACTGAGTTCATATCACAAAAGCCAGTGTGACAATCTTCTCCAGAAGCCTCAACAGACCATCATCTTTCCCTCCAGTTCTCCTTTTGTGCTGTTGGCAACAATCCTCAGGTGGGATTTCCACACCCAGAATCATACTGATTCAGTTCAGTTGGGTGTTACAAACTGACCATTGGTTAATCAACCACAAGTGTCTAATATAAATACCAGAACAGAGTGAGACTCAAATATTTTTTAAAGGACTAAATCAAGGCTTAAAGCTATTGAAACAGAACATGAACATATATGTTGGTAGTGTGTATCTCTGTAGTGGTCACTAGCTAATTTACATGTGACTGTCTTTTCTTCGGGTTTTCATTAACTCACCAGAAATGTGTCAATGTTTATTTATATTGACAAGGGCTAGCTGTATGGTTGGTCCATTTGTCTTCTTAATCCATATTGTAAAGCAACTCAAACAATAAAATGGCAGGGTTATACATTATCCACATTGTATGTCATCTCTGAAGTTTTATTCACAAATACTTCATAATCAGTTCTGATTATTACATGCAATGTTAGTGTTAAACCACGGAGAATGAATTCCAGATAAGAGCTCCCCACAGTAGCTGGGAGTGGTGGCACAGGCCTTTAATCCCAGCACTCGGGAGTTTGAGGTAGGTGGAGCGTTGTGAGTTCAAGGCCGGCTTGGGCTACAAGACAAGCACAAGGCTGACCTGAGCTACCTAGTTCAACCCTGTCTCAAAAAACTAGGGCCGGGAATTTGACTCAGTGGCTTAATCGCCTGCCTGGCAGGCACAAGATTGTGAGTTTGATCCTTGGTGCCACACTCACATACACACACACAAAGAGCTCCCCATAGTAAGAGATTTCTTAATGCAGCATCCATATAATTTTAAAACTATCTTTGAGCATAATTCTAGGTATTACCAACTAATGTAGCCCTTCATTGCAGAAAGTAACTCTAAGTTCATTTTTATTGAAACAACTGACGTGTTTCCTATGCTATTTTGCAGTTTAATATTTGAGTATGTGCTAAAAATCTATGTTTTAACTTAAATCAGAAAAAATCATTATTCTTACACGCATGATAATGAGTAATAGGTTTCCTTCACAGAATTTCCCTGATTTTTTTCTTGTTTCTGGGTGCTGTTGCTGCAACCGAACTCACCACATCATTGAGCATTGCTGCACTTCTAGGACCTCATGTTCTGCAATTTCTTTTAATAATTTCAACTGCTAATCAGCTTTACAGACAGACAAATGAGGGATAAAAACTTGTTTACTATATACAGACCATAACTTTGGACAAATTACTGAATTTATCTAAGATCTTATTAGATGAAAACAACATATTCTCTTAATCTAAATGTTAGAACTTTAAAAGTATAAAACACATCCATTTCTAAGTATCTCAGAACTTCTCTCTGAGACCTTAGCCATGTCTACATATCTTAGTCAATTATTGTAACTTGTTCTCACGTTAGTATACTTCCTCTTTCTCTCTTTTTTTTTTTTATTTTTTATTTTTTGGAGACCGGTTATTGCTATGTAGTTCAGGCTGACCTTGAAGTCACTATATAATCTAGGCTGTCCTCACACTTGTGGGGATCCACCTCCCTAGGTCTCCCAAGTAATGAGATTAAAGGTGTGCACCACCATGCCTGGCTTAGCTTTCAATTTTTATTTATTTTATGGGAAAAATGTAAAAAAAGAATTACATAACAAAATAATAGAATAACAATAGTTAATACATTACATATCACCATCTTCAAAGTAGGTACTCAGAGTACAAGATATAGGAATAAAAATTCTGCAATCGATATTAGCACAAATCTTTCTTTTCAATGAACTGAGACAATAATAGTATAGCTAACTTGCAGGATACATCAATCTGGGTTGAAAGTTGTTTTATTTCAGGACTTAGAATGCTTCACTCCAAGATCTTCTTGACTTGAGGGTTTGTGTTGAGATGTTGACTGTGAGACTAATGTGCTTTCACTTATAGGTGATCTGTTTATTTTCTCAAAGAGCTTTTAATAATGTTCTTGTGCTCAATTTCTGGGAACTTAATTATTATATGTCTGGGTGTAGATTTATTTTACTTTTGGCTGTTTGGAATTCCATATGGCTCATTTATCTGTATGCCAGGTTCTGTTGCCATGTTTGGGAAATTTTCTGTTCTTTAGCAAATAATTTTTTATGACATTTGTGTTTACTACTGCTTTTTTGGTGACACCTATTATGCTATACCTTTGGTGGGTTTTTTTGTTTGTTTGTTTTTTTGTTTTTGTTTTTGTTTTTTGCATCTTATTGAAGTTGTTCAATTGTTTTTCCTCATCCCCTGTTTTTTTTAAGAGATTTTTTTTCCTTTTATGATCATTAGCCACAATCCTATCTTCAAGGTCTGAAAGTCTATCTTCAGTTTCATTAAAGCAGTTTTGCATGCTTTCAATGGAATTTTTAATTTCTTGGATATCTGTTTGAATCTGTCTCATGTATTCTATTTCTTTTCTGTGTTTTTCATTCAAGGTTTCCATCATTTTCCTATATTTCTCTATTTTTTAAATATATGTCTACTCTAGATTTACTGAGTATTTCCTTCATTATGGTCATCATTTCTTCTTTTACCTGAGGGATTATTTCTAATCTGATTTCCTCTATGTCCTCATGGATTTGTTTCTTTGCTTTGGTTCCTATCATTTCAGTAATATCTGGAGTGTGTCTTCCATTTTCCTCTATGTTGATGTCTCCTGGATTTGTTCTGGGTGAGTTGAAGGTCTGATATTGCATTTTTCTTCTGTGTCTGGTCATTTTCTACTTCAAAAATTTTTGATTTAGTTTTCTGTGTTCATCCTTGTAAGTTTTTGTAGTAGGTAGCTGTATCATTAGTATCAAGTCCTCTCTAAGAAAGGACTTTTCTTCAAGGATGTCTTCTGTGTGTAGGAGGTTCTTGTTTTGTGTCTGTACCAAGATTATACCTTTATACTTAATTAAGTGTGAGTCGTTGGTATCTGTCTAGCTCAGTCTCCCATCTGTTGGTGTTGGGCTGTGGTGAGGATATTATCCAGGGCTTCCCAATATTGTTATGGAAGTGAGAACATCTGATTACAATAGATATGACCTCCTAGCTAAGTTGTATAATTATCAATAACAACAGCATGAAGCACAGTTAAGAAACTGATGAAGTGTGGTAATTATTAATTTTGTACTTAAAGCAGGAGCAAAGTCTACTGTTGTGCAACAGAACTTATCATAAATTGGGAGCTTTTTAGAGTGGTTTTACCCTGTAATGGGAAATTTAAGGATAGCAAATAAAACAAATACAACTGAAAAGGAAGAATATGCAATCCTGGAGGACAAAGGATGATCATGCAAGCTTTGGGAAAGTAGAGAGAGGGGCACAAAAGAAAGAATGAAAGAGTAACCAAGAGACTATCTGAACTTGGTCTCTGGGTTTGGGGCATAGGGTTACTTTTCTGTTCCTGGAGTTCTCCTCAGCCATTTAGAAAAGAGAAAAAAAATAAGAAAAAAAGAAAAGAAGAAGAAAGAAATATAAAATTTTTTAAAATAAAAGAAGACGAGGCCATCTCCACTCACCTCCATCTATTCAATGTGTCTCTGCTCCCAAGCACAATACTGGTTCACCTAACGTATCACCTGCTGGCTCATATTGTTAATGTTGCTTTAGACTTTTCCACCTTGCTAGTCCTACCTGTGCATTGTGTGTGCCTTGTCAGGGTTCTACTGTGTAGGTGGTGATCCTCTAGTCACCTGGTCCCACTGACGTAGGGAGTTAGGTGCTGGTCACCTGAATTGTTCCTGGGCTGGTTGCCACATCCCTTGATGTAGGGAGGAGGAACCAATTCTAATTTTCATTTGTAAATATCTCTCTTCTCAAGCTTATATCATTTTATCTTTCTCTTTGGCTTTAAAACTATATGTATCTCGAAAACACTCATCACAACCAGAGGACTTCACATATAACCATGTTATTTACGTGCATTGTATAACACACCTTTTCCAAAATCGAGGTTTATATTTTAGAACTGAAATGGATATTACATTGTTTCAAATGAATTTCTAGCTGACAATGTTTAATTTGAATCTTACATCTTCTTTAAACTCACTGTCTGTCGTTCTGTTAATGTTCAAGCTTCAAAAATAAAAGGCAGACTGGGCATGCTCTGCCAAGGCAGAAAAATCACTGAAGTTTCAAGAGCAGCCTGGGCTCCATAGTGAGTTCAAGGCCTTCCTGAACTACGTAGTGAGACCTTGTCTCAAAAAAATAAATTAAATAAATAAAAACAAAGCAAAACAACAACAACAACAAAAACACAATAGAAGACACCTTAACTGTCCTGGTGGGTTACTTTGTTGATGTTCAAATATTGCTTATATTATCAATCTGAAAGATATTTTTTTCATTTTATTATATTGCTTAAAGGTTTTGATGGTATGCCCTTGATTGCAGAACAATGTTTAAAGTTGTCCTCACTTTGCCTCTATAATTTTTCTTAGATTGTCCTAAACAACCTTGTCCCTCTCCCATAGAGTCTGTGATTCAGCCAGCACTATTTTACTTATCATATAATGCAAATAAGCTCTTTTCTCTCAGTGAAAATTTCTCCTGCTCACTCTTCATTCCTTCATGTTATGTTTTCTATTCTCATCCAATATACACCTCTGGGATCCATCACTGTGCCCTTCCATCAGCATTTCCCTGACAATTGACTATGAGTTACATGCAACAAAGATGGAAAACTTGCATCTCTGTTCTATAAAAGCTTATTATATTTTATTTCAAATGATTAACTTGCAATAGTCCATACTATATTACATAATATAGTTGTTTTAGTGGACTCTTAAAAATTAAAATGGGAAGACTTTCTAATGCCAGAAATCTAATGCCTAGATTTCTGAACTTCAGGAATCCCATGATTTGAATTGTTTTGTTAATGTAAAATTTTCAGTTCTAGGGATTGAACCTAGAACCTCTGCTCTGATCTACATGTCCAGCTCCCTCTCACTTTATTTTTATTTATATATTTTGAGACTGGGTCTCACTAAATTGCTATGTT
>RJWM01020964.1:0-36189 GCA_004363535.1 Dasyprocta punctata
TCTGCAGGATTTCTTCAGGAACAATGTGAAGACAGGTGTTTACAGACATGTACTAAGGACTATGATTTTATGTGGAGCTGAGTGATGGGCATCAGATATTAAAATAATGTGTTTATAGCCCAGGATAAGCAGCCGTCACCCCCCAGTTACATTTCCATTTAATTCAGTCACTTCCTGTAACCAGGGAAACACTGCAGCTCAGGGATTTTAAAAGGAATCAATAAGTATAATTACAGAACAACAGAATGATTTCTAGTGATCATCCTTCACAGTTACGATTTGGGCTGACATGTGCCACACACCCTTTGTTCTTTTCCTATTAACCCAGTGTGCTGAGTGAAGACACACCTATCTGATGAATCTGCAGTCACTGAGAGACTGATTATTTAAGTCCTGGAAGTCACCTTTCTCATGAAGGTGCACCAAGTGCAGAGCAGCGGGAGCAAGGGGCCGCACACCTTGGGGCAGGGACATGCCCAGCCCGCGCGCACACCATGCACTCATCCACGCCCCGGCACCGTGAGCATCAGAATTACACGGCTGTCAGGCCCCGCACTGCCAAGACTGCCAAAGAGAAAGACTCATTCCGCCCTTACTAAATACTGAGTGCTGGCGATGTGAGATACTCTGCTGGGGCAGAGAATAAAAAGGTAAGTCATTTTCAGTTCCCAATGGAGACAAAGTTAGAATAACAGGTGATAATAAGCAATAGAAAAATCACACCCAGTTTTAAACATTTTGTTTTACCCTCTTCTTCCACCACCTGTCTTTTATAAAGTGGCATGAAGCGATGTATTAAACTTGAGCAAATCCACACGTAACTAGCATTGAGAGTCCTTTTAATTAGAAGTACAGGCATTCACCTCACGTTCATGAAGCCTTAGAAGTCTTCTCCCACAAATAGGGAAAACACCACTACACTCAACTGACTGACAGCGCGCACAGTCGAGGTCCCGGCATTCACTCCCGGCAGCAGGGGTTGAGCCTGAGCGGCTCCCATCGGGCCCCGTCACACGCAGTGCAGATGGAAGAGCGGCCAGAAGCCTAACTCTAAGGAAACTGGGGTTTCTGAGAGCCCAAAACAAAATAACACCGAGAAAAAAAATCAGTAACTTTTCCTCCATCAATAACGAACTGAGAGAGAAATCAGGAAAATAACTCCAGATAGCAGCAGCAGCAAATGAAGGGCCCACCTCATCGAGGAGGTGAGGAAGCTCTACCGTGAACACCACAGAGTGCCGACGTTAGAAACTGCAGAAGGCAGAGAGGAAAGACCTCCCACGTCCACAGGTCGGCAGAGTCCATGTTGTTAAAATGGCTGTATCACCAAACGTGAGCTACAGAGTCAACGCAAGTCACATCAAAATTCCAATGACATGCTTCACAGGACTAGAAAAAAACCTAAAATTTACCTGGATACACAAAAGACTCAGAATAGCCAAAGCAATCCTGGGCAAAAAGAACAACGCTGGACGTGTCAAATTCAAATTACATTACAAAACCTTCTGGGCTCAATGGCACATGCCACCTGAAATCCTAGCATTCTGGAAGGCTGAGGCAGGAGGACGGAAGGTTTTAGTACCTGCCCCAGGCAACTTACTGAGAGTCAAACTCAAAATATTCCGCTTAAAAACTGAAAAGGGGAGGGCAAAGTAACTCGGTGGCAGAATATACATGAGTTTGAACCCCAGTACTACACCCACCCACACCCACAAATCACAAATTATACTACAAAACTAAAGTGACAAAGCCGGTCTGGTACTGACACTGAAATTGACCGATGCACTAGAAGACAGAGACACAAAGCCACGCAAATACAGCCATGTGGTTCTTGACAAAGGAGCCACATTATATGTTGGAGAAAAGACAGCCTCCTTAACAAATGGTGGTAGAAAAAGCAGATAATCAGACAGAGAAGACTGAACCTACGTCTCAAACTCTCACCCTCTACAAAAATCAATTCAAAATGATCAAAGACCCAGGGAAAAGACCTTAAAGTGTGGAACTGCAAGATGGAAACGGGAAACACTTGAAGCCACAGACATAGGCAAAGACTTCCTGAACAGGACCCCACAAGCACAGGAAATACCAACAAGAACCAACAAAAGGGGCTACAGTGAATTAAAAGGTTCTACACATCCAAGAAAATAAGTAACAGTGAAGAGATGGACTATGCAATGGGAGAAAATCTGTACCAGCTACTCTTCTGAAAGATTAGTATCTAGACTAGACAAAGAATTTAAAGGAACCTAACACCAAAAAAATCAGATAGTTCAATCAGCAAATGGGCAAATGACCTGAACTAAAATGTCTCAAAAGTGCAAATGGTCAATAGGTATATGAAAAAATGTTCAAAATCTTTAGCTATTAGGGAAGTGCAAATAAAAATGACACTGAGATTTATCTGACCCCAGCAGGAATGGCCACTATCAAGAATACACAAAACGATAAATCCCAGCTAAGATTCTAAGAAAAAGGGGCCCTTCTGCACTGCCGGTGGGAATCGAATTGAAGTCAGGAGAGTCACTATGGAAATCATGCACGGCGTCCGCAGAACGCTGACATCACAGACAGCCTGCTACCCAGCTGTGTTACTGCATGGTAGACGGCAGGAGAAATCCAAACAGCACTCTCCGGGGCCATCTGCACTCCTGGTCTTCTGTGGCCCAATTCACAACAGTCACAATATGGTCCCAGCCCAGGAATCCATCAAGATGAACACATACAAAGTGATATTAAAAAAAAGAAGTGGCGAAGGAAGCCTGTGGTGTGGAGCAAGGCGATGGGTGCAGTGCCAGCAGCACCTGGGGAGACCCTCGGGGAGGGGCTCGAGCCCGAACAAGACGTTTTAAAGGGCACAGTATGACAAGGCTCACTTATTCCAAGGCTTGTTCTAAGACTGCCCCAGTGCACTTTAAACTGCTACTAGTACGCTATTTAATTAAATTCCTGATTGAAAGATTAAAATGGAGCTGGGAATTTTGATTCCAGTCATCACTTGTAACAGAAATTCTGTTCAGAAAATAAGAAAACTAATAAACCTGTCTGACGAAAATAGCAATGTAATAAATAGGAAAATTAACACATTTTGATATAACACCAATACATGCCCCAGCAAATCATTAATTGCACAAGTCAAAGTAATCTCTTATTTATATTTTCATTACCATTAAAGTATCTTTTAATATTTGGTTATATGGCTATACTACTGCTCAAATTTTTTCTGGATCAAGCAACCTTTTTTTAAAAAAACTTTCTATATATTTCATATCTTTTTGTTCACTCCTCCCCTAAAATATATTACTAGTATTAGGCAAATGATTGAATTACAGTTTGACCATAAGCACCACTAAATACATAAGAAACAAAGGTAATGGCTTAAGCAAATTCTTAAATCAGATTATTAATTACATATTATATGTAAATCATTGTATTAATTTTAGGTTTATGCTTCTATGCTCATGCATATAGAGGCATACAGCCCACTTATATAAGCGTAAACCTAAAATTAATTACCATTTCATGAAACCTTGATAGCATTTTTCTAATGGCTCACTGTATTTTACAGACTGCAAACATGAATGTACACAAGTAACTCTGAAGAAGAAAGCTCCATGCATGGCTTTTGGCCCACATATAAATATGCACTTGATAATCACCAGTAACAGTTGGCATTTAGAAAATTACTAGCTAACGTGCGAGCTCCACGTTGCCCTGAGAATGGACGCCTTCAAGTCTCTGCTACCACTAAGTAAGACTTTGTTCAGCGGGTAGGACCCTGAGGCGGCGGCTGTCCTCCCTGGGCTACGCCGGAGGCAGAACAGACCCCAGGCCCAGCTAAAAGGTGGGGTGGGGGATGCACGATGTGGACGCCCTACCAGCAGGTGCCCCGTGCAATCTGTTACTATCATCTCAAGACCAGTCCAACAGCACACAAAACAAGATGAAAACAAACTGAAAATACTGCCACCACCACTGAAATTTGTTTAACTGACAATTTCACTTTACTTCAAAGGACTCGTCAGAGAACACGCAAGGTGTGGTTGATGGCTGGAATGCGCCCACCATTCCCAGGTGGCACACGCTGAGTGACATGACCGAAGGTGAATGAAAAAAACACCACACTTCGTGACCAAAACTAATGACGTTAGGAAGCATCACTAAGAATTTACCCCGGTGAATGTTGTTCTTTCACGCCATCAATGGAACTTTGCGAATACTCTTTACATTCATCTCTTCAAGCTTTACGAGGAGGCGGAGGAGTTGGTGTAAGTAACACTGGACAGTCTTCCTATGTCTCTCTGAGGTATTAGCAAAAATACTTGGGGACCTTATTTTTGTCCATTATTCATCCGTCATGTTTTGAAATCCTGTGTTGTGATGTCGGGATGAATTTATGGTCATAAAGCACGGGGCATGCTGCATGGAAGTCACTAGAAAGCGTGCTGACCATCAATATCTAGGACGGCACCAGCAGGTGACTACGCTATTTGTAACAGGTGACAGCAGCCAGCCACCTGACACCACTCTGCAAGTTAAGCTTCAAGGGCAGCCCCCACTTTTCTTTCCTTCTGCCTTGCTACTACCAATCTCCTCGATTACTACCCATTCAGGTACCCTTGGGCCTGTTTCCACATGTAGCTTAATCAGGAATATTACTTAGTAGCCCATGTGAAAAACCAGTTTATAGTAGGGTTGACTTTTATTTCTTTAAATCCTACTCCTTGAACACCAGAGAAAGTAGACAAGTGTCCTCCTAAGTACCAGTTACTGGAAGTGGCTTTCTTTCTCTCGTCACCCCGAACATGGCCCCCTAGATGCACCCCAGTCCCTGAGTGCATCTTCCCCCAGGGCTCCCTAGAGACACTTCTACAACACACAGTTCCTGTGTTCATAAACACACAGGATGGCAAGAAATGAAAATTTCTTAAGCATGCCATGATACAGTAAACTGACAGATAGAATACTTTTTCTCATTAAATTACAGGTGGACATTTTAAAGTATTGCTATGACTCTTATTTAGAGAAACAGCTCTACAAAAATGTTAATTTTATCTGCTAAAGAAATCTGCCAAAAAATTAACTAGTAAGATCTGTCTTTCTTTTCTTTCTCTTTTTCTCTTTATCTGTCTTTTTCTTTCAAGACAAGGCCTCATTATGTAATTCAGACTAGACTAGACTTGAACTTACTATGTAGCCTAGCCTGGCCTTTAACTCATGGTGATCTCCTGCCTCAGTCTCCCAAGTGTTGGGACTACAGTGTATGCCACCATGCCTGGCAAGAACATTTTTTACCTTCCTACAAGGTTTGAAAGACATAACCTTTATGTCAGACATAATTTAATTACCTTCTGTTCCATGGCCTCCTAAACGCAGGGCCTTGGTGTCTTCTATGAAATGAACATAACGGGGATCTACCTGGCAGATGCCCAGCTCTTCTTTTTCATTCCTTCTGCCAGTTTTTCCAATCAAAAGTCCCAAAAGCTCATTTTTGTAACTGTCATATCCAGTACTATCATTACAGTAGTTCACTTAGTATATATTCCCCCAAAAGACTACATATTACATTTTAAATAAATCATATACTTATATGGAAAAAGTAAGCTGCTTAAAACAGTGTAAGTTTTACAAAGCTAAATAACCTCTCTGTCAATGATGTGATTACAATCCAATTACTTTTTTACAAGCATTCAAACTTTCACTGCTGTAACAACTTGTGCAGTTTGTGTTTTCAAGTGTGTAGCCTTATTATACTTGACTGCAAACACCTCCAAATGTCATGGATGCGTCCAGACACATGCTGAAAGCTAATCGTGGTGTGACATCAAGCTGCTCTCTATCCTCCACACCTGGATACCACCTGCAGAGACCCAAGCCTCAGGGGACAGACTGAGGGCAGACGGCTCCCTGCTTTACCTTAACAATTCCCTGCCACCTCCCTACACTGCAACGCTGCTTCAGGAACTTAAACAGAGAGGACTTGGTATTAGGCAAGGGCTGACATTCATGAATATTTCACACTGATTTCTGTCTAAACAAAGGTCAAGCAGCCTTAATTGAAAAAATCTGAAATTCATCAAAATTTGACACTTTTTAAGTCCCCTCATACCCTAAAAGGAAAACTGGACCTATCTGGGGTGATGGGTTATGGCCATCACACAGGCACATTTAAAAATACTGTATAAAATCACATTGTAATTGTTTCTGGTGCCAAGCATGTGGTGCTGGAGGTGCTCAGCCTGCTGTCCTAACCCCCTCCCAAAGCAGAAAGGCCGCCTCGTGTGATGCCAACATTTGTGAAATGGGGATAAGCTGAACATGGGTAGGGTAGCTGGCACCCCCGAGGAGCAAGCAATCGATTGAAATTCCTGAGAGGGTAGAAGGAATCTGCCAATCACAAGATGACTGGCCATTTCAACCATGTGCTCTCAGGACTTCCACTGAAAGCTCAAAGAAAGCACTGTGAAGAGGTTCACTTCAAAATGGAGACATGCCCTTTCCTAGGACGGGAAAGCGTCGAGCCAACTTCAATACGGTCCATTCCCAAGTACGAGCTCAGCCCATCTCACCAGGGACAGACGGCGAGGTCGCCTGTCCAGCAGGCACTGCGTCAGGCCCACTTCTAGGTACTGCACGCACCTCAACTTAACGCTTTCACGAGAGGTACTGTGATGATTACTGTAGATAAAATGCAGAAAAATTAAGGGATTTACGATGATCAAACAACAAATAGCTGGTAGAAGTGGAGCCCTGCTGGGGAGGATGGGTTCCAGAATACACACACATTAGGAGTCAACTTTAATGTGTTTATCAGCTGACCTGAAAACTCTCATGGTTATTAACGAAATGGTCTAACGCGTATTTATATGAATTTATTAGTGCCAATTCTCATATAAATCCCAAAGTTATGTAGAAAAAAGTTCTCACTTCTCTCACCTTCACAGATATTTTCAAACTCTGCATGACATCTCCAACATCTGTAACTCTGACACTGTACAGCCACTTCCTTTATTTATTTTTGTTTTGAAGAGAATAAAACCAAATGAAATAAAACAGAATAGAGTCAATCAAAACAAAACAATGAACATGGTACATGACTTCAAAAAAAGATAAAAGGAAATCAATAATAGCTATCATAATGTTATCTTCAAAATAACTACCCATACCATCAGGCATAATAAAATCAAACTAAATAGGACAGAATAAAACCAGAAAAAAAAAAAAACACCAATGGAAGCAATACAGAACTTCAAAACAATAGTGGTTACCATAATGCCTCTTGTAAGATATCTTCTAAGTAGTTGCCTATATCATCACACATAATACAATCAAACAAATCAAAATAGAATAAAATCACTCAAAACAAAACAATGAAAGCACTACAGGGCTTCAAAACAAAATAATAGGAAATCAATAATGGCTATCATAATATATTTTGTTATCTTTGAAATAACCAGCCATGCCATCAAATATAATAAAATTAGACAAACTGAAACAAGAGTAAAACAAAGCTAAACAGAACAACGAAAACTATAAAGGATTTAAATCACAATAATAGATTAGCAATGGTCACTGCCTTTCCTTTTTACACACTTTCTCCACTTTCACAATACGTATTGTGTATTTTGGATCCCACTAACCCTTTATTTCTTTCATACTAGGGAGGCAACACAACGTTCACCCACATGACTCTGGGTCATTTCATCTACGAGCATGATCTCAAGTTGTATTCATTTACCTACAAGAGCCTTGAGGTTATCTTTCTTTACAGCTGAGTAGCTTTCCATTGGATAAAAATGCCATGTCTTTCTTGTCCACTCTGCAGCTAATGGGCAAGCCACCCCCACTTCTTTCTGGTTCCCTGTCACCTATGGCATTGTTCTCTCTCCTTTAACTTTCGTCTATGAACCAACTTTCAAGTTAAATGTTTCTTGTTAAGCATACTGACAGATTCTGTCTCCTGATCCACTCTGCCCGTGTTTCTTCTTCTTCTTCTTTTTTTTTTTTTGGTAAATTGAGGTCATCTACATTAATGGTTATGGCCAAACATGCACTGCCTCATTTCTGCCACTGTTCCTGGAGCTGTGGTCTTTTTTTCTCTCTCTCTCTAAAATGTCCTTCATTCTTTGTAGGATTGGTTTGGTGGTTATGACTTCCTTCAGTTGTTCTTTGTCATGGAAGTATCTTATTTCTCCATTAATTCTGAAAGATGGTTTTGCAGGGTACACCAATCTGGGTTGGAAGACGTTTTCTTTCAGAACTTGCAATACTTCCCTCGAAGCTCTTCTTGAAAAGTCTGTTGTGATTCTGATGGATTCTCCTTTGTAGGTGATCTGTTTCTTTTCTCTAACAGCTTTTAATATTCTGTTCCTGTGTTGAATTGCTGGGATCTTCATTATTACATGTCTGGTGTAGATTTACTTTGGTTATGGCTAGCTAGAGTTCTGTATGCTTCACTTATCTGAATGTCACTTCCTTTTCTCATGCTTGGGAAGTTTTCTGATATTATTTCTGTAAATAGACTTTTAATGTCATTTTTCATTCACATCTTTTATTCTTAAGTTATGTTTCTTTGGGTTATTTTGCAGCCATTGAATTGTTACTTCCAGGTTCCTTGTTATTTTTCAGAGATCTTTCCTTTCACAATCACAAGCTGCAAACCTGTCTTCAAGATTTGAAAGTTTATTTCAAGTAGTTTTGCCAGCTTTCAATGGACTTTTTAATTTCCTGGATATCTCTCTGAATCTGTTTCATGTATTCTAAATCTTTTTTGTATTGTTCATTCTAGGTTGTCCTCATTTTCCTATGCTCCATTTTTTCATCTATGTCTCCTTTGGGGATGCCTAGCAATTCTTTATGTTTTTCATTTCTTCTTTTAGTTGAGCTAGTATTTCTGTTCTAATTTCTTTTATAGCCTCATGAAGTTGTTTCTTTACTTCAGTTGCCAACACCTCAGAAACTTTACTTGTGGGATTCCCGATCTCTTCTGTGTTTACATCTCCTGGACTTGCTCTGCTTAGATTGGAGGCCAGAGGCTGCCTTTTGCTTCTTCGTCTTGACGTATTCCTAAGTTTTTCTTGACAAGTGGATGCTGGGGTCCCAGGCACTTCCTGCATTGGCTACAATTTCTCTGAAGTGAGACTGTTTGGTTCTTCTAGACAGTGCTGGCTACACGTATCCGATGGTGGCCATTGGGTGTGCTGGTGCAGGGCTGTCTGTTGCTTTTCCCAACCTGTGTTGGCTCCCTGATGGCTGATGGAGTATGTGCAGGAGCAGGGCTGCCGTCACCTGAGGACCTGGGCTGGTCATTCGCGGGATCCTCCACTACCACCGCAGAGAATGCACAGGGGTGGGGTGGCCACAGGTTTCAGACCCAGCTAGCTATCCCCAGGGAAACTCGGCAGTGGCACTAGGATGCACATGGAGCTGGGGCTCCTGGTCAATGGCTCTCACCCGCGGGAGGACTGAGTCCTCTGTACTCACCGCCAGCCAGTGCAGTCTTCTAAGTCCGCCGCTCCTCTCACTGCTGCTCCCCTCCAATGCTGCCTCTCTTTGCAGAGGCTCCCAGGGTCGTCAGCTGCCGCATCACCTTAATCGTGTGTCCCCAGGTTCCAGCAGCTCCTCTTGCACAGTGGGTCTGGCTCTGGGCAAAGGCACCACCAGCTACTGCCTTCTTCTTCATTTAAGTTTTTCTTTTTTACTTTTTCTGTGGGTTTCAGTTCTCACTTTAGATTCTTCCTGGGTCCAGGAGACCTACTTCCTTCCTTCCTGTCTTCCCCATGATGCTGTATTCCAGCATCTGGACTGTATCTCTCAGAGAGGCTGTTTACTCTGCTGCTTACTGCTCTGCCATCTTCCCGGAAGTCTCTGTACAGCCACTTTCCAAGTCATCTGAGTTCCCACTCCATCTAAACTGAGTGCTAAAATATCTGTACATCACATAGGGCTAGATAACATTAATGAAGCTGCTTTTCCATTGTTCTTGCAGGTTCTTTACAACAAATAATCACTTTCTATTTGGTTTATAAACATCTTTAAAATGTTTACAGTAATATTTAGTAACTACAATTTTGATGTCCAAGAAATTATTATTAAATCTGTAAAAAAAAAACTTCTTTATACTAGTTTCATCATTTATCCTGATACACATTCCAAGCTAACACTGTTGGGGTCATTGTTTTTATGTTGCCTATCGTTAAAGAAAACTAAACTGAAAACAAACCTCTTAAAGAGATTACAGCATCTCCTTTTTTGATAATTTTGATGGACACAAAACCTTGCCTTATATGTACTTTCCCCAACACATGAAGATCTTAAAACAATCACAGATCTGGGTGTGCACACCCTCACATAAGCACACACCTGTGCCGGTCAGCTGGTTTCACAGGAGCGACACCTGCACAGCCAGGGCAGTTTCAGAATCACTGCAGGAGCTGCTCGATGCATGTCTTCTGGACAGCAGTGAGAACATTGATCTGAGTTTCCAAAGAACTACTGAGGTCGTTCTGATTATCACGTACACATGGCCAGATGAGAAACAAGGCTTTATGATGACTGTAACGTGGCAGCCCCCCGTTCTCACTAGACACACACACACACACACACACACACTCCATATAAACTCTTTTCAACTGATTTTCAAGCATTTACAACCGCCCATCTGAAAAGCAAATACTCCCCTGTGAGAGTTCACAAAATCCCTACCTCACTCCATCCAAGAACATGTGATGAACACATGGCCACTGCTAGCAGAGTCAGGTGACAGAAGTATCGTCTCACCTGTTCTAAATCACAAACTCCTTTGTACACTTTCTCTTAATGTCAGTAAAACTGTATTTACTGCCAATATTTTAGGGATACATGCTACACAGCAGGCAACGCACTAAACACTGTTCTAATACTTATACTACAAAGCCTACATGTTCAAAGAGCTCATCGAATAGCTAGCCCAAAGCCCCCAGGAAACAGGCACCAAAAGCTATGAATGTTTTAAAAAAGCTGCAAATGAACTATAAGCACATTATAGCAACTACACCATCTGGCAATGTACCAAACACTGTTCTAACATCTATACAGAGCCTAGATGCTCAAGGTGACTTGTCCAAAGCCCTCAGGGAAGAGGCTCCAAAATCCATGAATGTTTCAAAAGCTGCAAATGAACTACAAGCATGCCGTAACTGTACCTGCCGTACAGCAATACTGGTAACGTAGTAACACTGGCAATCTTCTACAGTCACTAAAACTTGATTTCTGTCTCTTGTTTTCCAGAACAGGTAGCACCAATCCCTCAAGAGGGTGGAGATGGTGGTAACATCAGCAGAAAACAGTTAGACAACCTTGCTGAACTCCAAAGGGACTGTGCTTAGTTATTCCAGCTTGAAAAAGAAAAAAGCTCAATGGACTATGGAGTTTGGGGAACAAGTGTTTAAAGTCAAGGAAAAGACCCCTTATGGGATCCATGGAGGATTCTAAGATGCCTTCTTTTGAACAAAAATAAATACAGGCATCTCTTGGTGTGTGAACACACTTAAGCCCTTTGTATAACATGGTAGAGTATTTACATACAGTCTACACATACCCTCTCACGTCCTTCACCTCCGGTTTCCCTGTAATACCTAACACAATGCAGGTACTATTTACATACTTGCTGTGTCATTTTGTTTCTAAATAATAACTCCAAACTTCCCATATGTATTCCATACATACACAACCCTATGTGATGCAAGCTGTGGCTGTAGAACCTGTGAATAGAGAAAACCAAGCAACTGTGCTTGGTTTTGGAGAAAGCCTCACTCAGAATTAAAGACATTCACCCAGAAGAGATGCTCAACTATGTGAAAGAGATAAACGCCATCTTCCACCCATATGTGAATGTCCTTCAGTCTACACCCAGCACAGTGGCCGAGACTGGCTAGCTCGTCCCTGGAGGCCCCTGCTGGGTGCACAGGTGGACTGCACCCCCAGTCGCCCTTACACAGTACAAGGAGGCAGACCTGAGCGTGTCAACAGTTGGAAGTGACCTGCATCGAGCACAGTGGCTCACACCTGTAACTCCAGCATTCTGGGAGACTGACATAGGGTGGTCACAAGTTTGAGCCCAGCATGGGCCACTGAGCAAGACCAGCCTTTTTTTTCTTTCAAGGGTTGAGGATGCATGCATAACATATTTTGTTTTTGTTTTTTAAGACAAGGTTTCACTCTGTAGTACAGGCCGGCCTCGGACTTGTGGCAATTCTCCTGCCTCAGCCTCCTGAGTGCAGGGATTACAGGCATGTGGCACCATGCTCGGCTCAACATCTATTGTTAGACAACAGACTTTTCATATCCTTATCTACAGCATGGATTATAAAGTGTGTTTTTGTGTCTCTCTCCGTATGAAGCTGAGATAGATCTAGCACATCACTAAGCCACAGGAAGTGGCTTATAAAAACTTTTGTGCTGTGTCCAACAAAAAAACCCAAAACTATCATAGTACCTTATGAACCAAAGATAGTAAAATAAAATACATTGAGTTGTTCAGGGCCTTATGAGTCGGACAGCACTAATAGTTATTCAAATTTCAAGATACAAACATACATGACAGCATGATGAAGTTTGCAGATAATTATTCAACCTTGAAAAGTACCATTTAACAGGTTAAATAGAAAATTAAGTTTTGTCACCTGATTCTGATCACTCATTAGATTCTCTGAATAGGCCATTTGAGAATGTTTCTACTGCAATGTTCATTACATTTCTGAAGAAACAGAATCAAGGAAACTTGATTTCACTAAGAAAAAGCATGGATGCATTCGAACTCCTCAATTCAAGACTCCCAACCCTTGCGCGTGTGTCGGGTGGAGGCAGGAAGCAGGGGAAAGACGATCCAGAAGTATACATCACGCAGCGGCGGGTGATCTAAGAATGAGCAAGGCAAGGCAGGGGACAGAGCGGATGGGGGGTCTCAAGGCTGAGGCAGTGTCTGAGTACAAGGTCTAAATGGAAGAAAGGGGCAAACACGCACTCCAGCTTCGAGGAAGCGAAGCCAAGAGCGCAGGCAGAGCAGCAGTCCTGGCCAGCTCTGAACAGGCAGATCAGGACAACCTCTCAGGGCCCAGCGGAGGACAAGGATAACAAGAATGTGAACTGATACCACATGTGGAAGGCAAAGTTTGAGTTTCACTGAGAAGGAGATGGGAGGTTCTGAACACTCACAATGGATGCATCACAAATTAAACACTTTTTTTTTTAATTGCATGGAAGCTAAAAACATCGATCTCATTATAGAGAACAGGAGCCTCAGATGCTCAGGGGTAGATAAGGCATCCAAAGGCAGCACAAAAGGGCTCCCCAATCCACAAAGACTCACACTACTGTTTCAAAAACAAGCAGACAGGCTAAAGGTTCCCGACACCGAAAAACAATAAACGTGTGAAAATACAGAAATGCAAATTACCCTGACTGAACTACTGTACAGTGTACCTGAGCATCGAGGTATCATCCTGTCTGCCATAAATAACTATAAATAATGTCAGTGAAAAAATTTTAAAGAATGTAAAAGCATTTAAAATATCAACAAAGGTAATAATGTTGCACAAAACATTTTCATTTCAACATGATGTAATTTTATGTACATTAAATACATAAAAGTACAAAATAGAACACTATGAAAGATCAATAATGGTTATATTTGCATGATGGAATTACAAGCAACTAAATTTTTGGCTTATCTGTATGCACCCAAGTTTTAATGTTGTCTTGCTTACTTTTCTCTCATTGCTGAGACAAAATACCTGACACCCAAAATTAGGGAAGGAAAGGTTTATTTAGCTCACTATTTGTGGAGGTTTTAGTCCATAACCAGCTGGCTCCAAGGCAGGGTGGCTCATGGCAGGGGGCAACACTTCAAGGCAGCAGCCAGAGCAGAAAGGGGGCAAGAGCAAGCCTCCTACTTCCCCCTTATATTGCACACAGGCCACCTACCACCCACCCAGGGTGGGTGTAACATTCACAAATCTCCTTACCTTCCTTTGCACAGGATAAGGACATTTACAAAGTAAGAACACTGGCTCCCTGCTGAGTCTCTCAGTTAAACATCTAAACTTCTCAAGTTGACACAATGTATCGACCATAACAAATGTCAATATACATTACTTCCATGATGAGAAAAAGAATATTGCAACAGTGATTTCCACATAATATAGACAGAAGATATTTATGGCAAAAGGGCCATTGACAGTCAGGTGCCTGCCCATTATCCTGGCACTCTGGGACGTGGAGGGAGGAGGATGACAAAGTTTGGTCAATTTATCAAGACCCTACAGCAAAATTAAAAAATAATAAAAGGAACCAGGCATGGTGGTACATGCCTTTAATCCCAGCAGTTGGGAGGCTGAGGCAGGAGAATCACTGTGAGTTCAAGGCCAGCCTGAACTGCATAGTGAGACCCTGTTTCAAAAAATAGGGCCAGGGATTTAACTCAGTGGCCTAAGCGCCTGCCTGGCAGGCACAAGGTTGTAAGTTTGATCCCTGGTACCAAAATAATAATAATAACAACAACAATAATAATAATACTAAAAAAAGGGCCTAGGAACACAACTCAAGTCACAGAGCACCCATGGGTCTGGTCACCCTCTGTGCCACAGACTATCAACAAACAGCAGCACCAAAGCCTGTCTTAGCATGGCAGTGGTTGGACTGCAAGGCTGCATCTACTGTAAGTCAGCACTGATGGGCACACTGGAGAAACACATTTTTATGTGCTGACAATTCCACCACATTCAGCTTTTTATTTATGCAAACACGAATACACGCAACCTGATCCGGCCTCTCACAGTGACTGCTGGACTGCACTCGGACTCCACTGCAGGCGCCACTTCTGGAGGAGAATTATGAGCCAGTCAGATCACAACCTATGAGCCAAAAACTCTTAAGTTGCCAATAAAAATGCTAAGTGTTAATTTTCCATGTCTGATGGATCAGCTTTTTTTTTTTACTTAAACGATAAGATATTCATTTTAACACTTGTTTTCAAGGACTTTAACGATGTCATTTAATTCCACAATTGTTTTCAAGGGCTTGCTATGTCAACCTTGACACGACCAATAATTCTGCAGCCTTGGCTCTGTCAGTAGGGCACTATAACAGAACTGACTGAACTATTACAGATCATTACTCATCGCCCAGGGCCAGCAGGAATACAACCGCCATCAACTGCAGCAAGTCCAACAGAGGCTGATCTTCCGGGTCATCCCTCCCCAGCCTCAGCAGGTAACCTCTAAACAGGTCTCAAGTGACAGTCAGAACCTGCTGACACAAGCAAGCACACAGCACCTCCTCAGGAGACCCTTCCTGACACCTCACCCATTAAAGCTCCAGAATTTTTCATGACCTCCTGATCATTTGCAAAGGTTTATGAAACCAACTGAGCAAGTATGTGCCTTCTAAATAAACAAACACCAACTTTCAATGTTCCACTACTCTATTAATCTGCATTGACTTTCCTCAAACTCCACTACTTTGGTTGAACTTTTCTGCTGAGTGCATGCTTATGCATACTGATTTTTTATCCAAGGTTTAAATCAGGGATAGAAAAGAGCAGTCACCGAGACAGACCCAGATGATTTTATGCTAACCTGTGGTGTCACAGTGCGCATGCATGCATCACACTCACATTCGAGCAAAGGCCCTAACAACCCTTGGTTATAAACAGTCTAAATGTCACAATGAGGGAGCTGCACAGCTTCAATTCGTTCAGAACCCACAAAACTAAGCAAGTTCACCGTGCGCAGAGCCCTCCGCAGGGGTTCACACCCGGGACCCACCGCGCTCTGCAGGCGGCTGCACGACTCCCATCCGACCTGGTGTCCTGCTACAGTCTCGCAGCTTCCCTTCAAGGCGGGCCCCATGTGAAGCCCGGAGTAAACGTTTAGGACCTGACAGGAAAACTGGACCCGATCATCTCACTCTTGCCTGAAATCCTGCTGTGGCCTCTGTTTACCCACTCTAGTCCGTCTGAGCCACGGCTGCCCACAGGAACCCTCACACTCTCTGCTCCAGTCTGAGCATCTGCCCCGGCTCTCCACAGGACTGTCCTGCCAGAGCGCTCTTAGTCGGCCGTGGGGAGCCCCACAACCCCTTGGGGCCCAGCGTGGGGCTCACACACCCACTCAAGCGGTCCAAGGCCCTCTCTGGACGAGTCGGGAAATGCGTCAACCCATCCCCCACGCTTTCCTACCTTCACACACAGTCAGCGCTAAAGGAACAACTCCCTGAGCTGTTAGCCTGCAAAGGGCAAGGGCAGGGATGCTGGGGCGGACAGGGCAGCACCGCAGCCAGGGCGGCTGAGCCCGGGGCTCCTGCCCCGACAGCCCACCACGTGCCTTCCTCAGTTATGGGTTGGGTCCCCTGAATAAAACCAGGCAACAGCGGACAGAAGTTGTGCAATTATCTTCATTTCACTTAATAAATGAAGTAACTACAATTAGGCAATAAACTTAGTTCAGGCTTCCTGGAAACCAGGTCAAAAAAGTTAAGGACAAAACTTCTGAACTCACAAATCTGTAACTTCCTATTTTCCAGATTGCACCAGTGGAGCCTGGCAGATCCGGGAGTCTGCTCTCTGCTCAGACTGGAAGTTTCATTTACCTAACGAATCAGCCGACAGGCACTGCTGACAGCCTGTAAGAAGCTGATCCCTGAGGGCTCCCTAGAGCACAGAGTTTGAGGGTGGGGAGGGAAGGAGAAGTGAGCCATACAGAATGGTCTCGTGTCCTGACCGAAAGCCTGGTAGGTGTTGGACGGCACTGGCTGGGAAAAGGGACAGTGCTTGGGGGCCAACTAAGGTACCCGGAGAGATCTGCAGGGAAAGTGCTGCGGGTGAAGAAACACCTAGAGCAGTGACGGCAAACCTCTCGGGGCTTTCAATGGCAACCAACAGCCGCAGCAGCACGCATGCCACGGGTCTGCCCCCCACTGGGTAGAGCAAAGTCCTGAAGGTGGTGGTGAGAACTTAGGAATGTTCCAGAAACAGAGGCGCCAGCGACCAGCAGGGAGAGTGAGGACAGTGGGGGAGACCAGTGAGATCCCTCAGGGAGCGGGGACACGAGGCCATCAGTGACAGTGGCTGAGTACCACAGCAAGGGCCACTGACGCAGGCTTTCTGAGAACGCGGGAGGCCGCTGGGCTTCTGACACCAGCAGCTCTGAGACCCAGCTCCACTCCAGAGGACCCTGAAGGCAATGGGCCCAAGCAGAAGTGGGGCCGAAGTGAGGTCAGAGAGAGCCGCACTGCTCAGACTGCAGCAAAGGAGCTCACTGCCGGCCTGCCAACCCATTGGACAGCACTCCCGAGGGCCTCTACACTCAACCGTTCAGCTTTTTCAAAAACTAAAATTTTACCCACTTAAAGCACGAAGGTGGCTACATGTGTGTCAAGGACTGCGACAACACACAATCAGTACTGGCTTCCCGTGAGTGGTGTGGGCGAGCAACCAAGTTTCCAGACTAAGACATCAGAGCATCAAAATTCCCAGTCACTGCAGAATGGTAATTTATCAGACCTGGGTGCTTGATCAAGTACTTTAGGTACTTCAGGTACTTGGTCAAGTACCTAAAATCACCAGAGATCAGCATCAGAAGGTCACGGATTATAGGACAAAAGTGGACACTATGGCTAGCTCCAAACTGACTGTGTGCCTCCACGAAATCACTGTAATTCTTTGCACCTCAGTTGGCTCACCAATGCACACACCATGTCCACACCGATACGGCTGGTTATGGGAACAAATGAACGACAGATATGAAAGAATTCTAGTAATGCATGGCATTAGGCAAAGGAAAGCTTCCATATAAAAGCACAACACACCTACAGGACTTAAGGGTTCATTTAGCATAATCCATCCACATCTCAACCGTAACAGTGGAACTGGTGCGAGGCGAACAGGCCATGGCGCTGCTGAAACTAGAAGCCAGGCCTCACTTTCATGTAATAGAGAAAAAGTTAATTTGAATAGTATCCAAATTTTCCACAATGTAAATTGTACTAGTAATGTTTAAAATACTATTTCTTAACAAAGAAAAAACTAAGAAGGAAAAGTAACTTGGAATCTATCATTGTGTATTACGTCGTGTAAACAAAAATGAACATAGTATTTTAACCTCAATTGTATGATAAATACACCTTAAATTAATGATTGCTCTTGGAGAGGCAGATTAATTTTCATAACTTTGTAAGCTCTAGGCCTACACTTCAAAAGACAAACAAGTAACTTTACCTAGTTTTCACACTGGATTATACTCAAGACCTTCAAAGACAGTTGGATCTCCAATACAATTCATATTGATTTTTTTCCCTAAGTAGCATGTCTACATTTCCTTTTTGTTTCACACAGCGTCTCCCTATGCAGTTCAGGCTGGCTTTAAACAGACTATGTAGCCCAGGCTGGTCTCAAACTTGTAGCAATCTTCCTGCCTCAGCCTCAGAAGTGTTGGGTTTACAGGCTTGTGCTACTACACCTGGCTGAATGTCTGCACTTCTAAAACTTATCATCTAAAATTCCTAAGCAGCTTACTCCAAAAGCCTTTTGCCTCTTAGGTAAACAATATTTCCACACTTTATATAAATGTTAAATGTAAAGTACCGCGTGACATTTAACATGGTACTGGTAGCAGTATTAATCCCAATTTGTCAGTAGGACGGCTAATATGAACGTCTGGTAGTTACATATGCTGGCTACTTATTACCTTCAGTCTTTACATTCTGTTCAGTTTCAACTTAGTTCAGCCACCAAGAAGGAAAAAATCCTCTCCAGGTGAAATGATTACCTGCTCACGCTGAACTTACAGAATGTTCACCTAATCCTACACTTTGCACTTTTTATTCACCCATCTCTCGTGTGCCCCCTAAATATTTATTGAGACTTCTCTGTGCTAAACAGATCTTGGACACTCCAGGCAGAGTAATCAACCTAACAGATGGTGTTCTGCTCTCGTGAGGCTTACAGTCCTATGGGAAGACAGAGAATAAACAAGCAGAGAAACTTCAACATTGAAAACAGTAACAATGCGTGACAGTGAATTAAAACAACAGGCTGTCACAGAAAGGTGGTGTGACCCCTGTGGGCTGGCTTGCCAGGAAACCTGTGACAGCCGAGACCTGCGTCTAGGAGCCACCAGGGACACGGGCTGAGCTCTGCACGGTGGCGACAGCTCCTGGACAGGCTCTGGGAACGGGAGAATCCAGGAGGAGCAGGGCAGATACAGAAGACAGCAGGGAGAGTTCGGGAGAGGAGCAGGCAGGGCTGGCTCATGCAAGTGCCATGGGGGTGTAGATTCTATCCCGAGTACGACAGAAACCATGGGGTCTGACCGTCTGGAGAAATGAGAGGCAGGGGAGAAGCGGCTGCACTGGCCCAACAGCCTGCACCAGGCGGCAGCTGTGAGCAAGAGCACAGCTTCATCAATAAGGGTCTGGAATCAAGCCTTATGTGCAGTGTTACAGCCAGAGTTTGCAAGAGAAGCGATTTAATACAGGACACATAATTTATATATTATTTTATAATACTTGCCCAAAAAGTCAAATGCAGAAGAGTGCAGGAAATCTGTCCACACACTAGAGCCCCAAAGAATCCAGCTGAGGGCCTGGATCCCATGGCAGAGTCCTGCACAAGTCTGAAGACCTACAGCCCATAGCTACTGGAGACCTGGCCTAGATCCCCAATCTCCCAAACGAGTGTACGGTGAAGGCTTAAATAAATGAGACAAGTGGTATGATTTTTAGGGCTCCAGGAGGATCAAAGCCCTCTGCAGAGTTCTTAACTCTGGTGGCTAAGACAGGGAATGTCCCTGGGTGACCTGTATTTAGTATTCAAACAAGGAAGGAGTAAGAGTGAAAAATGCAGGAAACCTGAGCAGGACCTTGGGAGGGGTTCAAGGACCCCTGCAAGCAACCGACTATGTTAATAAGGAGAAAGTCTCCAGGTGACTTTCACTACAGGAGTGAAATGCCTGCAGCTGCAATCTCTATCTTATTAGCTGGGGCTGGAACCAGGTGTCCTCAGCTGTGGCCTGTCTTGCCCTTTGAGGCGTCTCTTTGTTTTCAGCTCAGCCGTGCCCAGGCCGTGCCACGGCCCTGCACGTATATTCAGCTTCAGCAGCTCCAACACATAGCAATGTCCTGCATGAGTTCAGTCGGAAGTCTAGAGACCATGACAATGTCTCATACGAGTCTGTATCAAGGACCTGCCCTGGGAAGGCCCAAAGCTCAGTGGTGGAAGTTACAAAGTCTGCACCAGTGGGATAAAAGGTCTGTGCGAGCAGACTGAGGGATCTGCACTGGAACCAGGAAGTGACACTCAAGGTAAGGACCAGAGCTGCCCCAAAGAGAACTGCAGCCTCCTCAGCAACAGTGAGGACCTGAGCTCCTCCAACAGGGACAGCAGCCAAGTTCATGTCAGGGAGCCAACACGACAAGCTTCTCCAGGAGATTCAACAGCTTACCATCTTCCCCTCCAGCTCTCCTTTTATGCTGTTGGCAACAATCCTCAGGAGGGCCTTCCACACCCAGCACCATGCTGACTCTGTTCAGCTGGGTGTCACAAGGTGGCCATCAGTTAAGCCACCACACTGATGCTATGGAGGTTTGGGCAACAGGAGGAAGCAAGAAGAGTTTGCAGTATGGGGCTTCACTATCTAAACAGAGAGCAGCACGCACAGTGGGGAGATGAGAAGTGGGACCCATAGTGTCTGCTGGCTTCCAGGGGTGGCACGGCTTGGTTGGACTGGGTTTGTTTACTGGTGGTTGGAAGAACACTTCAGGGGTTCCATTTGGGCCATATCTAATCTGAAGTGACAGCGTCCACATTCAACAGCTAGCAGGCAACTGAACCCAGTCTTGAATTTCATTATGATCAACCAATGGATGTCGAAGGTTTGGGGGCAAAAATCTGTAAAGCTTTTCACCGGCTCCTAAGAACTTACAGGTTAACTCATAAATATGACCAATGCAACTACAATGCCCAGGAAGAAGATATTTTGATTCATACTGTGACAGGACTCAAATCAACAGGCACAGGAACTAACAAGAGACAAAAGGTCTTAAGCTGGCCTTCCTCTTGAAGTAAGTCTTTATTTAAAGGTGACACACATGCCAGCAAAAAAAAAAAAAAAAAAAAGGAAGAATGTAGAATAGATATTTGTATTTTTACTTTAAAAAATCTAGGCATTTCCCTAATCTTTGAAAAAAAACTGAGAAATACCTAGTGCCTCCTCCAAATACAGAAGCCTAATAAAAGCTGAGGTGAAGTATGAATGTGACTAGATCTTTTCCATTTGAATTACTCTGCCTTTGTAAATAAATGCTGTCACTTAATGCTTTCAATTTTATCAGCAGGATTAATAAACACCTGAGTCAGAAATCTTTCCTTTTACATCTCAATTCAGAGAATTCACCTAAAGATTACAATCAAGAGAAATTAAATAGTAACCAACCACCAATATTGGAACATACCAAGCAAGTCAGAAATAAAACTTTTCATTTTATGTATCCTCTTCACATGAAGACCATGGCCTGACATACACTAAGTACCTTCACATAAACTAGGGATATGTGCATGTCTTCCAAGGTGCCCAAACTAAACTTATTAAGGTATTTTTTTATCAATTATGGAAAACTGGGGGGAGGGATGAAAAAGTCACAGAGGTGGGAAATAATGTCTAGGGAATACCAAAAAAAAAAAAAAAAGTGATCACCCACTTACAAGGTGAATGGATTGACTGAGGTGGTGAGAGGAGCGGAAAAGTGATAAATCACACAACTGCCAAGAATTTCACGTTTCATATATTGAGGTTCACAATGGTTCAAATCCATGCAATATTTTGAAGTGAATGGGAAAGGGACCAAATGCTTCCACTCAGGAAGAGGTGAGTGGAGTGTCTACTGAAAGGACATCTGCACATCTTCCACCCAGAGGATGACTTACTTATCTCCACACACACGCATGCACATGTATGTGTGAGTGTGCAGCACCCTTTGTATTTTCGCTGCCTCTTCCCTGGTGGCAAGAGTCACCAGGTCCCTCAGGACATCCCTGAGACGTTCAGTCTCACAGTTCCCCAAGGACTGCAGGAAGGGGCTTCCGGGAGCTCCTGCCTCCCGGGCAGTATCAAGAGCACATTCAACTGGCAGGGTCAGCACGCTGTGTCCCTGGGCTGGAGGGGCCAGGCCCTTTCCCAGCTGTCTGATTTGGAAGAGGTGATGTGAGAGAACCATTATTATTCTGGTGGGGGTGCAATGGAAAGCTAGAAAAGGGGCCAAGGAAGTCAGATTTTGGAGCTTTTATTTTACTTCTTGGTAAAGAAGCTTTCGTCTGCATTTGGTCACTTTCCTTAAATTGAAATTCAGATGATTTCACCATGAAACAGCCTGAAATCAAACATGTCACACTTAGCACATGAGAATTTTAGTGCTAACACCTCTTCTGGCACAGATCCCCAGTTTTCACTGCATGCAAATTTGGGGAGGGGATGGAGAAGGAACTAGTGGCTCAAGAATCTGGCAACTGCTTGAATTTCACTGTAAAGAAGAATCATTAAGAAGCTAAAATCTGAGTCACTTAATATCAGGCTTCAACTAAATTCTAAATGGTTACATAACACCACTAATTTTTAAGAACAAGAAAGGGCTTTTCAAAAAATGTCACAGCTTTAGGACTTCCTTTCTGTTTTTCATATTATAAAATGCCTTATCTGCTCCTTCCATATATGTAGAGCTATCTTTAACATATAAAATTCATTTTCATTCTTCCTTGAAAAATAAAAGATCTCCACACCTTTCAATAGATACCCACTATTAACCTATCTCTCCAAGATGTGTATTTGGTATTAACTTGTTTTTCTATGATACTGCTTTGTATTTACATTATAGTGTAAAATATGAGGAACTCCACCATGTAATTAAAGCACCACTAAGAATCCAATGAATTTACACATCATCAAATGACTAAATTAAAGACGAACATTCCTCAAATGCAGATGCTCCACCCCATGCAGACAACACATCTGAAGGAGTAACCAAAGTTTTCACTCAAGCTTGGACACTCTGACATGTAGTCAAGATAACTTTTACATTTCAAAAAATGAGAAAAGAACATATATATGAAAATTAATAAACATGTTTAAAACCTCTAAACCGTTCCCCTAAATTAAGTATTCTAAATTAGCAAAAACTGAATTGTATTTATTATGAACCTCCAGCATCCACTTGTGAAAACAAGTGTCACAAACAACTAATACGAATTTGCTGAAGCAGTAAGGGCTGCTTACCAGTATCTGAAAGGCACAAGAATAGTGGACAGCACTGTAACTTCAAATAAAGCCATGTTTAGAACAAAAAGAAAAGAAATAAATCAGGCCTCTCTTACATGCTCAGCATTAAATTATCCTTCACAAAGCAAAGGTTTTTGTTTGTTAGTTTGTTCTTTTTTAAATCAATAAAGCAGCATGTACGGTTAAGAAGTATAGAACTCCTAAATCCTGGCCTTTACATTTTTCTTCTTTAAAGAAATAGTTACCAGCCCTGCAGTAACTATTTTAAAATTCCTCAAATCACATCACAATAGCACATGACAGCGTAATACACGACGGCATATATAAATATGACCCCAAACCCCGTGCTTCACGAATCTGTATTGAGATCAGATAACGACATTTCTACTTTGATCATTTCTCTACACAAAGGTTAACTAGAAAGCCCAGCCTTAAATTAAGAAGAAACAGAATACATACCATGATATAGTCTCTTTCGTTAGAAAAGGCAAGAAGAACAGATTTAAATTAAGACTCGGTATATAAAAGCTGAAAGCATAGAATTTGTATCCACATAATGAACTGATGTCTCCTCTGAAGACGTCAGATTGCTGTTCAGCTAAACTATCTAAAAATACCTCCTTGCAAACACACACACGAAATGACTACAAAGACAGGTCTTACTAAGCAGCTCTACTTGCACAAAATCACTTTAATAAGTGGGGAAAATGCTGAAGTACTTAAGGAAAAAATTAGCAGAATTTTTCATATCAACTGTGATCTTTTATGAGCTATTTTGAAAATCAGTTCCAATTTTGTAAAAAGTAATTAAGGATCTTAAAGCAAATCCTAATTGATCTAAGATGTCCAACAGAGAATTATGTCCTAGGAACTTAAAATCAGATCAAAGAAAATAAATCTCTGAATTGCCATCAATATTAAAAATCAAGAAAAGGGAAAATTTCTAGCTGGAAAACCAGGAGTCGAATTCATGGCTGGCACTGTGGTCAGATCCTGAGCCTCACGTGTAGCTCCCAGAAGCCGTCTCTGAAGTGCGCACCATTAACAGCACCTCCCAAACAAGAACAATTCAGAACATTCCGACAGCCTGCTTAGCGTCACACAGCTCAGAGGACAGACAGCTCGGCCCACATGGGACTCACTCACTGCATTATAATCTAACATGAACGACCAGCGCTTGAGAGGGTATTACAGTTTGCAAAAGGGAACTCTGTGCATCTTTTTATTTGACCCTCAAGTTGCATCTATCATATAAGAATTCCACTTTACTCCTACCATTGGTGAGTAAATAAAACCACGTGTATACATATACTTCATAAAATATGACTGTAACTTTAACAATTTCAAAATAATGTTGTGAAGTAGACTGGTTTCATAATCATGATCTCCATTTTGAATTGAGAAGAAAGAAACCTTGAAAAGACCAATCGCTTAATTGTTGCACAGAACAGTGATTTCAAGCAAGATGTTAGTAACCTTTCTGGAATGGTTCCTTCCTATTGCTAATTGGAAAGTCTACAGCTAGAAAAAGTCTCCTGATTTTGCTGTGAATGCCCCTATGGGCACACTTGCAGGTGACTAGCTACCTGCACCATTAAGGCATCAGGCCAAGGAGACACTTCAGAGCCGCTCACTGGCTTTATTATAAACCAACTGAAGGCAACATCTTTTTTCACGGCAGTCTGGATGACACTTAAAGAGCAACACAGACAAGAAGGATGTGCTCCAAGCCAGCAGGTGACACTCCCCCTGCCCGCAGCCACTGTCACTCACCTCCCTGCTCACTCGCCGCACGGGGAGGCCCAGCAGGAGCCCTCCACCAAGGAAGGACCGTTCAACACAAAGAAGCCCACCCCGGGCTTTCCGTCAGTCTGCTGAGGCCGGGTGAGAACACGCTTTCACAGTTCTCTAAAAACTATAATTACATTCCCAAGTCCAGAGCACATGTGTTACACAGGTGGATGATGAGTTTTAAACAAGTATCACAACTGTAACAAAGATACCCCAATTCTTATTTATGTATATTTTAAATGGCTTGGATAATGTGGCTAAGTCTGTCCGGCTCAGAAAGCTACTTCATCTGGTTACACACTAAAATCAGCTCCCAAAAAATTATTTAGCTAACTTACCTATCTACTTATCTAAACAAATTAAGCAAGCAATTGTATCACCCAAACACTAAGCCAAAACAGAACTCTTCTAAATTCAGGTCTAAAAGTAGGATAATGTAAAAGGTCTCCAGAAAATCACACAGATGCAATTCCACAGCCCAGCAGCTAACCACCTTCTAAAAGGTTAAATTAGCAAGAAAAAAAAACTTGCATAGGAAGAATTTGAAGAACTCCTCAAAATAAAATTTGCACTCTTACAATTCTGACCCACCTTGAAAAGGAAGAAAATATATTGCTTTTATTTTCATCAAAATCAAGGTAAAGTCAATCCACATCTTAAGGTGGGGATGGCAGTAGCTACTGTATCACACATAAGAAATTCCCTCAAAACCAACACCAAAGAAAATCAACTGAATGTAATGGAAAGAATAACTTGCTCTCAAACCATCTTCTCAAAGCACTTATAATCCAGAGGACACATCAAACACACACAAGAATTGTCCTTTCTTGCAATTCTATACTAAGAACAAAGTTTACAGGTGCCTCCCGCAGCTTCCCGAAACAGGCATGCGTGTGGATGTCCGCACGCATGCGCACATACAAGAAAAGGGTGCCTAAGGGATTGCTACTCTTTCCTGCCTTGATTTCTTCACGTGTAACGAGTGGACAGCACACTTGCGTTGTTGTGAAGAGTACATAAAATGACAAATAATAAGAGTTAGAACCTTGCCTAGAATATGTGAACCATACCTCAACAGATCTCTGATTTACTACTATTCTATAATCAGCTGTAAGACATGAGCCAAGTCTTACAACCAAGTAATGCCTGATGTTTTCACTGACCAGTGAGTCTGTAAGAAGCAAGCTGGTGACACAAATGTATTTAATTCCATAAGCAACTGTGCTTTGCTACTGTTGCACCATGCAAACGCCACTATACTAAACTTTTAAGTTATTCATGTCTTATGCCTTATTAACTGATTCTGAGATTTTATTTAATATCTCTGAAATTAGAATCTACCACATAAGCAATGAAAAAAAGCACTACCAGGTCATATAAAGCAAGGATAATCAATAAGTGGTGTTTTAGACTTGATAAAGATTGCTATCTTCATTAAAACACACTCAGTCAAAACTTTAAGGACAATTAATGTCAAGAAATTCCTGATGTTTCCACCTGGTCATACAATATAGTTAGAAATGAGAAATGACTTAGTGGCTATGTCCTACTCAATAGAGATGATCTGACTCTACCGGTCACCTAAAAGGCCATGTTCATGACCACCATAAGAGCACACAGTGCCCTGATCACATACCACACAGCCTTGGATCCATACACATGATCGTCACTGACCTGCTAATGATTATGTGTACCCAAGGGGCAACACCAAAACTCCTTGAAAGACGCTCAAAGGACTCTGCAGCGGGAGCCCTGCCGTGGACCAGGACACTGCCCGCCCCACCCTTCATCTTCCCCACATCTGCTTGCTTCCTGCTCTTATCTGAGAGCATCTCAAGGCTGACTGCCCCCGCCGCACACAGCTCATGCTGCCGTGATACCCGTGTACACTGCGACCCACTTTTGGTCCCTACCCCTCTCACCCAGCGTTTAAGTATACATTACTCCAACTACAAGCACAATTTTCAAACCACATTTAACTTCTTTTGTAGAACTGTGAAGAAAACCCCTAAGAACATGTTCAGTGTTCAACAAAAGGTGTTGTTGCCGTATTCTCTTCTCACAAAGAACATATAATTTCAAAACAACAAAGGAACTTCCTGTTAAAAGAATAGTAATATAAATATTTTGTATTCTTTCATCTTCACATACAGTTCACGTTTTACAATGATTTCAAGCCACTGTTGCAGAGTCAAAGGGTGTTCTTACCTAAAAACATCTCTCCCTCCAAAGTACTGGGGATCAAACCCAGGGGTGGCTCTACCACTGACCCACATTTCCCTCCCCACCTCTTCTGGGACAAAGTCACCCAAAATTGTCCAAGGGGGCACTCAAACTTGTGATTTTCCTGCTTAGGCACATACCACCACATCCACCTAAAAACGTGTTCCCAAGCTATGTGTTCAATATCAAGATAGATTTCTTTCTTTTCTGATTAGGCACACATTTAATAATACCTCAAAGGTTTACTTTCTGAAATCTTACTCAGCTAATAAGGAAGACTTGAATTAAGTAAGAATTATAATCTACGCTACGTTCTCCTTTCCCTTAAAAGAAAGAGTTTAAATAGTGTTACTCTTGAGAAAAGGCTAAAGAACATTTAAAGCTACTGGTATTTCTTTCCTTCAGCAAAATGAGCTTTTCATTTACTATCATTACTGTCAATTGTGGTGAAACTGTTGTTCAACAAGACACACTCTTACCCTCACCGACCTGGCGCTGGTGCTTCCCCCTCTTTCCAGTGGAAACAGAAACAGCACAGCGAAAGGTAAAAAGGCTAAGACTGCGCCCAGCGGCCACACTGGCTCCTGACCCACTAGGGGAGGCAGAGGAAAGGCGGGGCCCTCCACCAGCGAGGACGGGGCCCTTTCGCTTCTCTTCCTTTCCGCTTCTCATTTATCTCCCATATCTTAAAATCTTGCCCAAACTTCAAGAAAAACACAAGGTATAAATGTTTAAGATCATGCTAAATTCTTTCCCACACGTAGGGCAATCGAATGCTAAACAGAGTTCTTCACTAACTGAATTTCTGAGTGGGGCAGGCATTTCTGATCTCTAGTTTTCAAGGCTAATAATTTATCCAGCTAGGTCTTATTTTTAGAGAAACACGGTATGTTATTTTTAAAAATTACAGCTATGTAGTTTCACTACTCTGGGTGGATCTTTTCCAAAGAAGTTTCAAATTCTACTTAGGTAAATAAATGTCATACCCAAAGTAGCATTATTTTGACATTTGACATATTGCTGTCTCCCCAAGTAATATTACTTTCAGTAAGAACAGGAAGCATTATATATTCACATTTATTGTTTTTATACACATTTAAATTGTCACTTAAGAGAAAGAAAAATGCACTTTTGAGGGGAAAAAGTGAAAAACTAATAGCTGTGAAGAAAAAGTTCACTTCATCCTTCACGCCCGCAACCCGGGAAGCCAGATGTAAACCCACCCCCTACCCCACCCCCGCTCACCAGTGCTGTCCCAGGACGGGGACCCTGTCGAGTCGTTTTCAGCAGACAGCTCTGGGAATTGTCTTTCTCCTGTTAATAAAGGTATGCTGCTAGAAATTCCGTAACACCCACAAAAAATTACGTGCCACAATATTCCCTTCTACCTCCAAATACCAAGAAAAATCAGAAAAGTACTCCTACTTATTAAAAAGTACGCTGAAGATTTAAAATGTCTGGTTTACTCCCTGTGGGGCAGTGGAAGAGACCAACTCCACAGGAGGACGAAAATCCAACGCCGCAGCTTTGGAAGTCACCCTTCTTGCCTTGTTTCATCAGGCTGTCACACTGCACCCTGCCACTTTCAGGAGGATTACGGGAAGTGTCGACCTACTGAAAAACAGCTCTGGCTGGAGGCGTCCCTCTGGGCAGAGCATTCGCCTAGCCCAAGGAGGGAATCTTGACGATCTCAAATAGTCAGTATTAAGAAAAATATTTGTCACATGAAATAGGGTAGCTATTTCCCCAAATTAGTCTTTACTATCAAGTAAATTGAACATAATAACTTTTTCCACAAACCTAAGTCACAAATGAATTATGGTTAACATATTTACAGACATATACCTAAATATGAAATATGAACACACACAGATTACATAAAAGTGAGGGACAGAGATTACATATCAAAACTAACAGTGCATCTCTCTAGTATTCACTGCAGACTACAATCTCAGTAACTGTAAGGGAATCTTTCAGTCACTCTGCCAGCCACTGAACGTAAGGCTAACCCAGGTCCCGAGTGTCTTTGCCTCTATGGTGAGTGTCCAGTGTAAGCTGGAAAAAAGGAGCTGGTGTACTGTGATCACTTCAGTTTCACCTACCAAAATGCAGCCTTTAAATACTGTATTCAGTGATACACAAAATCGATTAAATAGAATACTGCCTAATTTTTGGAAGTTAGCTCACGAAGCTAGTATAAAACTCCATGAGTCTGAATGAAAAGAACTGAAGCATGCGACCTAAGTGTGTATGCAAAGGAAACCCAGACACAGGTGACAGCTGGAAAGCCAAGCAGCTAGGACACTCACCCTCACCACGGCCGGTGCAACGAGACAGGACTGCAGGGATCGAGCACGAGCACGCGCACGTGCACACGCACACACACACACACACACAGCATAGAAACGTACATGTGTGAAAGAGGACGTGATCACTACACACAGGCTGACGTCTGAGGTGCAGGTAAGGAGAAGAAACACCAGAGGGTGCCTGACAGCTGATGAGTTCCAGGTGATGTGTTCGCATGCCAACAGGACAACAACGGCAGGGCTCGGGTCAAGAACTCCCTGCGTAGGGCAGGCAATCACTTGTGAGCAGTAAGCAGCAAACGTCTGTGTTCAGACTCACGCAGCTTTACATTAGCTTTGTGATTTATGTTCCAAAAGTTAGTTTTGTACTAACTCATTTGGTGTAACACCTAATACCATCTTAAAAGCACTGCATTTAGCATCAGAACTGGACTAGATCACAAGCATGTGTCACAGTTCTGAATACAAAGACTACTTGTGTGTGGACCTCTGTGCTGAGCCGCAACCGCAGCCCCAGCCCCTTTTTTATTTTGGGGGCAGGATCGAGCAAAGTTGTTTAAATTACCCAGTCTGGACTGGACCTCACGATCCTCCTGCCTTTTGCTCCTAGGGTGCTGGGATTACAAGCATGTGCCCATCCCAGCCAACTAAAACACCTTAAAGATAAAGAAAAAGAAATAGGTCAGAGAGCAAAGCTCTTAGCACAAGGAAATTAGTAGAGACCCTGAGGGCATATTTACAAATCTGCATTTAAATTACATGCATGTGTCTTTTTATACACACAGACTCACAGTTATATATATATATATATATATATATATATATATATATATATCAATGTGTATGTAACCACTCATTTTTACATCTTTTCTAAGACGCTCATAAGCAGAACTAAAATAATAAAAAAGGACCATTAATAATGTTAGATTGGATAAGAAAAGCTTTTAAAAAGTTTTTAAAGATCGCTACAGACTTTTCTTTTTAAGAGGAAAAAAAAGACACATATAAGAAAGACAAAAATCAAAAGAAACAAACGACTAGAGTAAATGCACAACAGTAACATTACAGGTTTACAAAACAGGATGATAGAAACTTGACAATGGTTGCAATATTGCATATCGTTATCTTCAAAATGGTTGTTTACATTAACGGATATAGACATGTAAAACTGATCTAATCATGAGTATTAATTGTTCTTTCTCAATAACAAATATTTAGCAGTATGTTCGTTTTAGTTATCTTACACATACATATATACAGATTTATATCTTTTCCTTTTCCCTACAGACTTAAGAGGAACAAGCTTCGCTGCTGCTCCTGTGTTTGCCACTGGGGATTTGACCGCGCATGCGTGCCAAGCGCGCTCTCCCGCGCTGAGCAGCAGCCTCCTCCCCGGAGAAACTCGGAACAGAGCACCTAGGCCGGATAGGGAGGACCGTGGTCAGAGCTGCACTCGCGGGCACGTGCCAGAGAGACGCCGAGGCCTACTCAAGGGCTACGTACACCTACAAGACCAAACTTAGAGCATTTATTTTGGTACAAATTTAATACCAGTACATCAAGCATGTAAAGTATGATACAAAGAAACTAGGGTTACTGATCTTGCAGCAGTTAAATCGGTAGAGCAAGAAAAAAAGAGCTTCTGATAGTAACTTTCGATTATTCTTTTTCACTCATCTTAATTGATTTTACTTTTAGGTGGTCAGTTTTTAAATGGATCACTTTAAACCAGTATTTTAAAAGTACAGCTCTGACGCATACCTCTTTAGGCTAAAAGCAATGATTTCACTGTAGTGTGTCCTATGATGAGGTGGAACTTCTGTGTTACACACAGAAGCAGTCTGTGTAAAGTCTTGGCAAGTTTCTAAATATATTTCCCTCCTAATGGGGCTAAAACATCTATCATTTGTTGCCAATGTTTCTTGGCCCAAATCCGAGGCAAGATGACCTTGTCCTTGAATTAAACAATGGACACGGCCTCCCCTTGGTCTCTCCGCAAGCAAGCACAGTGGAAACCCTCCCAAGAGGTCAGTTCACGTCATTCAGGAAATGCCTGTCAAAACAGACAAGTAAGGATCAGATAAAAGAGGCGTCTTCACCCAAAAAGGGCATAACCTAACACTTACAGTTAGTACCGGTACTGATCCTGCACAACGCTAAGGAAAAAGCATCAGGCAAATTATATTAAAGACACACTTTACCCAGTGCCTGCCAATGAGGTCACACCGTCACAGTAGGATAAAAGTACTTCTTCCTTAAGTTGAGAACTGAGTTTTCTTACATCTGTTCCAGTTCACAGACGGGGGACCAGAGGCGGTAAGAGCGGCTGCCCTTCCGCAGGGTCCCCTCCCTTCCTCTAACACGGTCGCTCCCTGGCAACCTCTGGGCCCTGCCTTCTCTGCACCTTCCTGCCCGGCCACGACCCTGCCCTACTACTCTTCCAGCTTTGAAAAGACCTCTCTACTCCGGACTCTTCACCCTGAAGAACATTTTTAAACTCTGATCGTAGCCTCGACATACGGTATGCAGAAGGGAGAATTCATGCCAGATAGGTTCTCTCATCTACCTGTGAGGACTAAACTCACTTCCAAGCACCAGATAGAATAATTAATAAAAATTAAACATGACAACATTAGGTCACGAATCACTACTGAAAGACAGCTGAGGTAAAAAGGAGACACAAAACAAGTCAAAGGCAAGCAGCAGCCACTGCGAGAGGAGAAATGGGAAGAGAAAAGGCACCTGAAGCATTTGCAGTCGGACCAGTTTACCCTAAGCCTAAAAGCGTAGCTAAGGGGAAAACACATTTACAAAGGAAAGAACACACAGCAGACGGGCCGTAAGTGACCAACAGGAACCCGGATGGGATGACGGTGTGCTACTTCATCCCCTTGGCCAGGCACGTAGGAAAAGATGAGTCCGACGCCTCAGTGACACGTGGTCGTTACAAATGGACCTATGTGAGGTGGTCACAAGTTAGAGCTGGCTCTGCAGCACACACACAGCTCACTTACTAGAGCAGAGGCAGAGGAGACAAGCATGAGGCTCGGCACCTGCAGCAGAGGCCGCTCGGGGAACAGGCTGAGGAGGCCGAGATACGGAGCTGACGTCTGAAGAGCTGAACGGCAAATCCGGTACGGTGATGCAGCTGCAGGCCCAGGCCCTTGGGAGGAGGCAGCAGGATGACCTCCGAGCCCAGGGGTTCAAGGCCAGTGAGACCCCACCACCAAAACAAAGAGCTACAGCCGGTCCTCTGTTCCCATGGGTTCCACATTTTCCGATTAAACCAGGGTGGCAGACAACATTAAAAAGTCAAGCAGCAAAAAGGAGAACACACCTGGCAGAGGCCAAACCCAGAGAATCTGGAGAGGAAGGAAGTGGGCTAAAGGGCATCCCTTCCTAATCATCCCAATTCCAGCTCAAGAGAATTCATTTCAGGATGAATGACCGTTATCACTGCGAGAAGCAGGCAATGGTAAGTTTTATCAAGTAATTTTGATCATGGTATTATTGTTCGTTTATGTTAGCAGTGATTGAGATGTCACACATGCCAAAGAGTAGTGGGGGAAAGCAAGCTTGTTTTCAAGTTGTATATTCCACTAGTTAATGCCAGCAGCCAGGATTCTACACGAAATGAGACTGAACCTGCCCACATGGAGTGATTAGACAAATGGGGCCAATGGATGCTCCACCACTCATCAGCAATGTGTCTCTAAGGGCCAGGGATTTAGCTCAGTAGTGTAAGCACCTGCCTGGCAGGCACCAAGTGTAAGTTCGACCCCCAGTACCAAAAAAAAAAAAAAAAAAAAAAAAAAAAAAGTATGTCTCTACAAAAGTAAGTGCTTAATCTCTATTTTCCTCCTCTCTAAGAAGGTCATAATACATCTTGACAGATTCATGTAAAGAAGTCAGTCAGGGGATGTGTAATACAGAGCCTGCTATACAATATGCACTCACTAAATCATAATTACTAAAATTTAGCCCCTACATTTAGCAAGCCGCTTCTGTCCATGTAATAGTCTTACCAACTAACCATGACAGAGTGGATTTAAGTGGTACAGTGCATCACATAATCAGTAATTTTTATAAAAATACAAAACTGGAGAACAAATTGTCGGTTCGACAGCATCGAATTCATTTACTTTAAAGTGACTATTTTAAAAATTTACAAAGTTTCAAAGACATCCCATATTGTAGAATTTTCAAAGGCATCAGAAATAGGCAAAAAACACGGGAAAGATCTATGGTAAAAAAGAAAAAAGATAAATTGAGTAAAGAAACTTCTAATGCTATTCCAACATTCTCAACACAGGTCTACAAAACTTTTTATATAACATGAGTTTACAGTCTTTACAATTAGTGCTCCACAGCAGTCATCAAAAATTCAACCTTGTAAAATCTTTCTAAACTGTAAATAATCCCCTTTTATTTTCCAAATCTCACCAGATCTTTACATTTTCGTATTTACAAAATCACAGGACTCCTCTGGGACTGACTGAACAGCACTGCGGGTCTAGGAACACACAGCCCAGTGCTGGGTTTGTCTCTGGTGATTCATATGGTTGCTGTTATCACCAGTCACACACAGAATGGGGCCAGGAGGCAGCCCAGTACAGTATGCACAATCTGCTAGCTTAAGAGAGTCCAACTCGGGCCAAATGTGGCTCCATTAATCGGAAATTCAATTCAATGCGAAAGGTAACTGTATCTACTGTACACCTATGAGTGCCCACAGCTGAGATGCCCAATGAGTGAGGAAGAAAACAAAAGCCCGTAAGACCTGAACGACACCAACACACTGCAATGAATGAGTTTACTACGTGTAGGAAGGCAGAACACAAAGAGCCCCCAAGGTAGTGTTTTTGTTTCTAGCACCACTCCTTTCTGTACTCAAAAAAGAAAAGTCACTTTTAAAATTAGACCACACATTTTTTGAAGAATCAAAAACAAAACTACTTGTGAATTCGGTAATTTGGCTAGTTTGGAAATCAGCAGATTTTTCTCTGAAAGCCATACAGGTTGACGGAGAGGAATTAACACTTATTTCTGCTCAGCAACTGTGGACCAAGTCACTGGGTATGTGAGCACCATAGGCACTTTCTCACTCAACCTCTCAACTATAATTAGGATTTCAAGGCCTGAGACTAAGATCACCAGCGGCCCAGGCAACAGGTAGCCAGGTAGCCAGCGAGACCTCGGTATTACCAGCTGCCAGCCCCGCCGCGCCACGCCCTGGGGGTTCCGGGACTGATCTCCAACAGGGCTCACTTGCAAGTACACTCAGGGTGGGTTCGCTGTGAATGCCTGACTCCGACTTACTGCACAGCCGGCGTCACTCCTTTTCTCATAGCACTGCCTTCAAGCTGGTGAAAGACAGAGCACCCGTCGGCACACGAAGGTGCTTACGGAGGAAGACACCAGCTCTACATTACACGGTGACCTCTGCCCAACTGTCCTGTCTTCACGAAACTAACACTTCTTTCTCCCTCTACCAGGAAATAGTTTTAATAGCTTTCTTTGTCCGTTTATACTACTGGTAATTTAAAGACCATCCTCCTCCCATTTTGAGAAAAGATCTATGAAAGAGGTGAGTGAGGAGCCTGAGGTTTAAATTCTACTTCAAAGGCTCCTCAAGTACAGTTCAATGAATACTCTTGAACCTCGCCCTGGAAAAACCCTGACTGAGAAATTTAATTTCCAAGACCCTGCTAAAGAAGGACCCTGGGCCTCCTTCGCCATCCCCTTTCCTATGGGGCGCAGGAAGCAAGGCGCTGGCCCACTACGAATCGCTCTCCAGCGGGGTCACCGTGGAGGGCCAGGCCACCTGGCCAGCACGCGCCCGGCCGGCGTCTCTGCTCCGGGACCCCGGCCGCGCCTCGGCCTGGCGCCGTCACGGCTGCGGGAGGCGGGAGGGCTCGGCGCGTGCCCGCGGGGAGGAGGCGGCGCCCGGCCCAGACCGTCCGTCCGTCCCGTCGGAGCCGCCGCCCCCGCCCGCCGCTCGGCCGGCCGCGGCGCAGCGACCCGGCAGACGCCGTCCTCCTCCTCCTCCTCCTCCTCCTCCTCCTCCTCCTCGGGCCGAGCCCTCCGCCCCGCCCGGCGCCGCCCGACTGCGCTCACCGCCCCCGCCCCGCCCCGCCCCGCCCCGCCGCACTCACTGAGCGTCGCCCGTCGCCGCGGCCCGGGCTTCAGCGGCAGGAGCGCGGGCGGAGCCGGAGCCGGAGCCGCACGCCCGGGACGGCCGGACCCTCCACGGGGCACCTGCGGCAGGAGCCGCGCAGGGAGCCCGGCCTTAAGCGGCGCCATCCCGGCCCGCGCTCCGCCCGCCGCCCCTGCCGGCGCCCAGGCCGAGGCGCCCGTCGGCTGAGGCCGGCACAGGCGGAGCCCGGGCGGGCGGAGGCGCTAAGATGGCGGCCGCGCTACCGGGCCGGGCCGGGCCGGGCCGAGGGGCCGTGGAGCCGAGGGCCGAGCACCGCTGTCCCCGTCCCGCCGCCGCCGAGCCCGGCCGGGAGAGCGGAGGCCGGGGAGGACAGGACCAGGCCGCGCCGCAGCGGCCGCCCGGTGCT